>CANHQG010000135.1:0-90965 GCA_947462335.1 Harmothoe impar
TTTCTGTAGATCATAAGGGTCATACCTTAGCTATATTTCTATGTAGCAATAGACAGAGACATTGCATATTCATATACATATGCCATTTGGAAGAGAAGTAGCCAACCCAACAGCAGCCATTTTCAAAGATGGCTGCCACACTTTTCCTGTGCCAGATCTAGGTTGCCTATTTCTTGCGAATTGATCAATATATATTAGCCAATGTCTGTGGGTAGTTTGGTAGCTTCTTGAAAAAATGCACATTGGATCAGCTATGCCGCCCCACTATGAGCAATATGATCTCATCTATTGCCTACAAGCTGACAGGGGGACCTTAAAAAGTCTGCCCTCTGGTGAAAAGTAGTGATACTTTGTCCGTCTATACATTGCACAGGCACGTATATGGTAATTGGAAATAGTCCTTCAAGACAGAGATTTAAGTACTTTGAGCATGGTTCAAGGTGCCCCAATTTGTGTGGTTCAATGTACCCCATGCCGACCATCATAGATAAGGCTGATTTGATTCAAATTACATAACACCTTCAGGATTAAAATCAGATTCTACGCAAGCATTCAGGTATACACTTTGACCTCCATATAGATCTATGGCTAGCAGAAGAAAAAAAGTTCAACAATTGCAAATTTTTACTTTCAATGGCTTAAATCTTTCATGTTCGCTGAGCTTCTCCTCAGCATCCCAAAATAAATATGATGTTGCTGCTCTGAACTGTCTATATAAGGGGGTAGTGTGGTAGGCAAACTGCTGGAAAATTCACAAAGGAATAGCAAAGAGAGCATGTGGTTCAACGTGCCCAGGTGGTCAACGTGCCCCTCTCTCCCCTACATAAGTTTTACATTGTGAAGTATACATTTTTAAACTTGTAGACGTGTATTCATTACATTAGATGAGTTTCAAATACAGCATTATTTAAAATCAGATACACAGTTAACTATGTGTTACAAGTATGAGTGTATTTGCTATGATAACAGTGTACAGTTTTAAGGTTTGTGTACATATTAAGCTAAAACGGCATGGCGGTTGCATACGAGTGGTTTTAGCCAACGAGTGTACGCCACGGTAGCCACGAGTCCGCTTCGAGCTGGCTACCTGGCGTACACGAGTTGGCTAAAACCACGAGTATGCAAACCGTTTGCCGTTTTAGATTTATTATACCTAGTTTCACCATTTAAATCCCACACAACCTCCCAGAAATGAACAAAAACAACACTTTACTTAGCTGTTATCAACAAACGAACGCCATCTTGCCGGAAACTGAGGTTCTAGTACCCGCATACCCCGAGGGTGGCGCTGATGGTCGTGCCGTCTGGTCTACACTGGCGACCTGCGCCAAACTTTTGTTACACTTACGTACTGCGTAGAAACCACAAAGAACCAGCCTCTTCACTCCCTCTCTATCCATGCGCGGGGGGACTATTTTTTGAACGATTTTTTTAAATTTTTTAAATTTTTCGGTTATTTTTAGTTTTAATTGCTTTTACGTGATGTGGAATAGCATAATTAAGAAAAGTTATGTCAAAATACACGAGCAAATCAATTTTAAACAGCCACAGGGGCCAACTTTATTTCATATTAGTACGCCGTTTCAGTCTTGCCGCCGAATTCACACGAGGAGGATCGTCGATGGAGTCATCATGGATTTTACGTGTGGGAAACTTCAAAATACAAGGTAAAAATCTTATAACTAGTCAATATAACTGTGTTCATAGTTTAGGCGACTGGGTTATTCACCACGTCAAGGTCATTTCGGGAGCTGACATTCGTGCTGGGTCCGTAATTAATGTTTATGGAAACAACTCCCCCGGAAATGTTGGCTCCGGCCAACATGCCGGCCACTGCTGCAGCGTGGGCGGCCGGGGTAGAGGGAGCCGGGGCGGGTGACACGGGAACAACAGCGGACATTGAATTCATCAATGAAGGAACTAGGGCCTGTTCTGAGGTGGCTCCTGTGGGATCTGAGGGTGATGAGGTGGCTCCAACCTCAGTGCAAACCGAACTTGTGGACACTTTTGCTGGTGGCAGGGGGTGAGGGGGGGCTGACGCGGTGCAGGGGGCTCCCGTAGATGTTGACTTTCTTTTCTGACCGGTCGCTATCATGGCCATACTTTTCTGCTGATCCTTTGTCGCCATAGAGTAGTGACTCAAGCTTTCCACTGATTTGTGACCTGTTAGTTGAATGGCCGCCACACTTGGTATGTTGGACGCCAGCAAATTTTGGCATGTAGTTTTCCGAATACTGTGATTAGTGATGTGCCCGTCTAAGGCAGCCGCCTTGGCAATGGTGGGCATGATGGCGGATAGCTTGTTTATACCCATAGGTTGAGCCTTAAACCATACCCGGTTGGTGGGAGTAGTGCCCTGCTTTGGTGTCAAATAGAAAGGCGAATCAGGCCTCATCATTTCTGCAGGTCTCCTCTCGGTGTATAGCCAGTACAGCTGCACTGGGCATCTGGTGTCGTCACTATCTGCATATAGACGGGGGTTGTAGCTCCTGACATGTCCCCCAGCCTGCCCATGTCGGGTCTTTGTCATTCGTTCGCAGTGTAGTTCAAGGAAATTAGTGCCCTCCTCATCTCGGCCTACCACCACGTCCCCCCATTTTAGTTGCCTTGCCTCATGGCAGCCCCTGAACCCGAAGGCAGACCCCATGTAAAAAAAAAAGGGTATCCTGTAGGGACCTACCATTTGCCCCTCCCAAAAGTCCTGTCGCCCACAATTTCTCAACGTGGTTGTCGGTTACTGCATCACTCCTGTTTGGTTTATTTCCCTTGCCCTGACCCTTGAGCTCCCTTCGTCTACCCTGCAACACAGCACGGCTGGAGTGAAAAAGCTCATCCGTCAGGATACAGAACGTATAATTCTGCTCTTTGAGGTGCCTGAAAATATATTTTACAAGTAATTAGTAACAAAAGAAACTACTGTGAAATTAGGTATAATAAATCTAAAATTTAAAATGGCCACAAAATTTTTTTTTTAAAATCTAATATTTTAATTTCCCGTTAGCATTCAAGGTAAAAAAATATTCTTGTGTTTTTAAATCATTTTTAACTTTTAGGAAAAAATTTAAATTAATTCAAGGTAAACATTTAAAAAAAAAAATTTCCCTTTAAAAATAATAATATTTATTTACCTGTCTATAGCACGGTGAATGCTGGTAAGGGTGTCCGGCTCGAACTGCTTTCCATCAGCCCTCCTAGTCGTCAAGAGATAGTTTGCAATGTAATTGTTGAGTGTACCTGGGTCGAGACTGTGCAGAGGCCTGGCATCCAAGTGTGTATTCAGCATATACTGTGTAAACTTCTTGATCACCTGCAAAAAATGATACTTCATTAGTAACAGAGAAATTATTTTCTTGGGGTTCATAATTTGTTTTGTCTTTTTAACACGTTTAAAAAAAAAAATCATAATTTCCTTGATTTTTCAACTTTAATCGTCAATTTTTTTTTTTTTAATTTCCTTTTTTCTTACCTGAGTGGTTCTTCTGACAGTATTTGCTGATCTCTGGTCATCTGCATACGCCTTCAGCTCAGCATCACTTAATGCCCTGGAGGTAGGGGGGGGCCAGCTGGTCGGTAAGCTCATGCACAGTCCAAGGATTGGGCTTCTTTAATTTCAACTTATTTCGGCAAGAACGGTTTGGGATCAAATCAGCACCGACTTCATCAGGTTGCACATCATTAAGAAATTCCACCTCTTGGCGCACGTTCACATCTTGAATTTTCTCTTCAAAATTCTCCCTTTTTTCAATACTAGAAATTAGGGCGTCTATATCTGCAGAAATTACCATGTCAGTTATTTCTGCATGGATGGCATCAGAAACAGTCTCCAAATTAAACTCAGACACATCCTGCCCATCTTCTATATGCAGTTCCTGCATAATATCGACGACTGCATCGACAACAAAGGCATTGACCACCTCAGCACCGAGTGAAGCTTCCAGGTACGTCTCTTCCATTTTGACTTTGGCCGCCGAATGATTAAATTGTCGGCTGCCACACCCACTTTTGCCGACAAATTCCGCTAGGGGCGCTTCTATTTGCCGCGCTTTGTTTACATTTGTCGGCTGCGGCCGCTGGTAGCGCCAGAGACCAGCGAAAATCGCTTCTAATTCCGCTGGAAGCCGACAGGGGACCCTGCGGCGCTCGCTTCTATTAGTTAAACTGCCGGCCACTGGCGGCGCCACCGAGGAACTTTTTTTTTGCCGCTCAGACGTTGTACGCCACGCTCGGACGTTGTACGCCACGCTCAGACGTTGTACGCCACGCTCAGATGTTGTATGCCACGCTCACGACGTGTACGCCACGCTCACGACGTGTACGCCACTCTCACAGCCTGAGAGTGGCGTACAGCAGTGTTTATGCCATAAATATGCCGTCGGCAGCTTCTATAGTTAAGAGATAGGGATCCTGTATGCTTTGTTGTCCTAGGTGTAATAAAATGTGTGATAGAGTCATAAGCGTGTATGTGTACTGTCTAGGACATATTTCTGGACAGTGACCTTTGCATCATCCTAAACCAATTGAGTTCTGCAGAAGTAGCATATATCCTCCATGTTGAGGCATCACTGTTTAACCCTTGGCATGTCGTTGCTGTTACCCACCAGCAGGGAGCCACTAGTGGTCTATTGAGCTGGCCCAAAGAGAACCATGAATGCCACATCTGCGAGTTACTCACCGGTGCTTCAGCCATCCATTATGATGGCAAGAGGCATGGTGCTTTAAAATACTATTCTGTAATAGAGCAATGAGGTATTGAGCTCAGGTGTAAACAATGTAAATAGTTGAGGTATGTGTGTGTGTCAGGTTCCTGACACATCAGACATCTCAAAACCTCTACAATGCAAAAATCTGGATCGAAACTGAAATTGAGTGAATCTCTCCTTGTTTGAGCCTTAGCCATATTAAATTCATTGTTGGGTGTCCTTGCTCTGTTTACTCTTTTATATTTACAATCTGTAGCCTGATCTCTTTGATGAGGCCCCTCCTGGTCTTACTCCTTACCTTACAGTTTGCCTTTAAGGGCGGCTAGTTTCTCTTTCAGAGATATTTTATATTTCTTATTTTCCAGTCTAAATAAAAGAAAATTCAATTCAATTCAATTCAATTCTCTTATCAAAAACTATTTGGCTCATTCCATATATATCCATAATCTAAATAAGGCGCTGAATAACAATGCAATAAACACCACTTTTCTACCTTATCATTGAATAAATGATCATTATTGTACAACCAGAAAGCATTCACTATTTAAGCTAGTCTGATTATTAGCTAAATGCCACAAATACTGGTTTTGGTGGTACATATGTATTATCGTTTCTGAAATGATTTCATATACATTCATTGCTAGATTGGAATTACATAATCCGTCCAGCAGGCTTTTGAAAGACTTTTCAGCCAAACACAAATGAAACTTACTTACCAGCAGACTCTTCATGGCCCACACACTAAGCCACTATACTACCCAGATGGACCCACATGTTGTCCATACCCAACTCTGGTATGGTACCCTACAGGCCCACTGTATGTGGATGTTACAAAGCTAGTTATATTATTGAGCAACCTCAGAGTAATAATCTTCAGCAGCTGTCACTTATACAGGAGCAGCTTGCCCACATAGTCTTCCTGACTGGGCTCATAGGATCTATAGTGCTGCCTCCACTAACGTCCGACTGCTCAATCTGCCCAGAAAATGGACGAGAAATAACTTATCCACTCAGTTCAGTCTAGTTTCATAGAGTTCTGTCCGGTTTCGTCCATGCAAATATTTTTTTGTTGGACAAATTAGGTGAACGGACGGATGGACAGACATTGGTGGAGGCAGCCATTATGGTGTCAAAACCATTAGGACTAGCTAAATTCAAAGTGAAGTGACACATTGCACAACTCATCGAAAGACCTATCAACCCTTGAATAGTTCAGTAAGTATGATATTTTCTATAGTCATTGAATCCTAGTTAATTCTTGAACATGGGTATTGCAATTAGTTTGTATATCACTTTGGTTTCATTATGATACTTTTTGCTATAGATACACATTTCAAACATAATTATGTTAAATAAATTGTGATGTCAACTTGTGGTGTTTGAGTGACATATTGTAGTACTACATAATTTGACATTTATCACCAAGTTATAACCTGGTGGAGTAAGTTTAATAAAGGGTAGGAGCTTACGTGTGTGGTACTGGCTGGGTGTCACTGGGTATCTTCAGTCTAGGTGGCAGCACCTAGCCAATTGCATGCTGGTCAGATGTTGCATAAGCCCTAAATCCAAGGCGGCACGAACATGCCATATCCTGCGTTATAACGGTATTGCTCCTCTATCTCCTCTATTTCGAAATTATTTCGGTTTTAACGCAGGATATGGCGTACACATGTTCCTGTCATCGTGGACTTTGGAGTTAGTTGAGTTGTTATCTCATCTGTGCTAAAATGGTATGTTGTTTGCATGATTATGTTCATGAATCCTTCTCATTTTACTGATGGTAATGGAACAATATCAAACCAACCGGTTACACAAAAATGCAGTTGGACAAAAAAGGATAGTGAAGAAGCAATCAAAGGGGCTGTCCATAAATGACGTCATGCTTTTTTGGACCATTTTTGACCCCCCCTTCCCCCCCTTGTCATGGTTCGTCTTGCAACCCTTGACCCCCCCTCAAAATATGACATCATGCAGAGAGGAGCCCCCCCCCCCCTCAGAGCGTGGTATAACATATATAACTAAGTAAATATAGAAACAGGGCACCAGCGAAAGCTACGCTGCTCCCCCTAGGGTGTACATGTATAGGGCCTAAATAGGACTGCCATGGGTATCCAATTTATTTCGATTCTGATTATCACTATTTTGGTCTAGATTTTTCGATTATATGGATTTATTTTGATCTGAGATCAATGGTTCAAATGTGCTTCAAAATCACAGTTGTCAGCTGTTTATTACAATAGGTTGCCCATAGTCTATCAACTGTGGGCCTTCTGTAAAATTCTGATTCACATTGGGAAGTTGATCCCCCAAATATTAGATATTTTAAGGGCAATAATTTAAACCTAATAAATAAGTTAGTTCTAGTTGGAACTTTTAGACAATTCTTTCAGTTTTGAATAATTCAATTTCTGGACTATCTCTGGGCCAAGATCTGTGTTGATATAATGCTTTTGTCAATGTGATAATCGGAATTCTGGAAATGTCAATGTATCGATTTGGGGGGTA
The DNA here is from genome assembly GCA_947462335.1 of Harmothoe impar. Lineage (NCBI taxonomy): Eukaryota > Metazoa > Annelida > Polychaeta > Phyllodocida > Polynoidae > Harmothoe > Harmothoe impar. The sequence goes on from CANHQG010000135.1 coordinate 7,206, forward strand.
TCGATGACAGTCCTAGGCCTAAACTATATTGGGACAAGTCATTTATTATTAGCTTGGGGGGAGGCTTGGTGGATTTTCCCACTATGGCAATTCCTCCCGTCCCCACCGGCTCTCACTAAATTCTGGCTTTTAGACATGCATATGCAGGTGCAATTATGTTGTGGTTACAAAAAATTAAATGGACCAGACAGCATGGAGGCTTATCAGGTTCCCCCCAGCCCCCACCACCCCCATCACAGAGGACTGGTTTTTCATTTTGACCCCCCCCCATATCCACCACCCCCAACCCCCACCCCCCAGCTGGCATAAATGGCTTAGTCCTAACATTTGTACTCCATTTAATTTTGAAGGGAATGGACTTCAGTCCATTCATTTCACAGGGGCTGAAGGTCGAAGATCCGTCAAACCTCCGTAAGGGACCACTTGTGGTACCTGGGATGAACATTTATAGTTTTACTCTACTTTGGCAAGATCCTCCTCCCCTCCTTACAATCCTGAAATGCCACAGAATCCCCTCCCCCCCTCTAACTCTGCTTCCCCTGAGGGTATGGGACAATGTAATTAATGCAGGACTAGGGAACTGTTGGGAAGGGGGAAGAGGAGCAGGAGAGGATTTACCCCTGACTGGCGGCAGCAAATTTAAAGTTGAGTCTAGGTTGATCTCTATAATATGCGTGATGTGCCCCAATACTCCACTAGGCCCTACCTAAAATTCTGAAGACTATTGAAAAAGTCAGAGTATGAATTTATATTTTTAAATGACATTTGGTCTAATTTATTTCAATTCTTTGTGTTAACTATAAATTGGATGTCCCCTTTTCAAATTCCTGGGTCCCCCAACACAGTTTAATCTCAAATTTAGCACTTTTGGAAATGCTGTAACTGTGCCCGATAGAGGGAATTGTATTGTTGAAAGTTACGAAATTCAAGAGGTGACCATAAATGGTGCCCACCCTCTCCCTACAGATAATTTTGGAAAGATCTATAATTCCTCCACTTATTTACTGGTTATGGGGCTGAGAGGTGTTTTGCAAAAAAGTTCCCCTAGAGGACGCGACTAAATCTCATAGCGTTATGATGACTATAGTTGATGCTTGGCTAGCCATGCCATCAACTATAATTGATGCTCAGCTATCAAGGGATAAGCCACACCCCCAATTTTGACAAATCCGATAAGCCACACAGGGTGTCTAAAAATGGCAACTTTAGTACTGTAATATACATCAAAAACCTTCATATAACCTGCACCCTATATAGCCATGTTTGGTTTCGAATTAAAACAGGTTGTGGCTTATATGCGAAACTTTATGGGTAACACTTTTTTTTTCAAACATGACGTCATGCACCACATGACCCCCCTTGCCCCCCTTGTCATGTTTTGTCATGGTACATGGTACCCCCCCTCCCCCCTCCAGAATGACGTCATTCATGGACAGCCCCAAATTAGTAAATATAATCAGGACGAATCAGTGTCTGGTAGATAATTGTTGAACGATTCTCTGTCTAACCTGCAGATATGGGGCCGTCCTTAAAGTATGTCACACCCGAGGGGGTGGGGGGGGTATTATTTTTGTGTGACGAAGTGTGACAGGGGGGTGGGGGGGGGTGTCTATGGACTTGTGTGACGTCACACTTTCTGAATTTTGTAAACAATATAAATGCTTTATAAATTAGTGACCGCTGGTTGAACACATATTTGTGGTTTAGTAGATCAACAACTCCTAGCACCTTCCAAATTCACACAAATCAAGACCTTAGGAGAAAATTACAACTTGTGTGATAGATCAGTTTATTAATGCAAACTTGGGTGCACATTTGAAAGTCATTAATGTGCATAACAGGGAAGAACTGAGGATATCTTCTCAAGGAAGGACCATGGATCAAGAGCTAGAAAAGAAACACTTTGCACATACTGGAGAGGTTTGCAAAAATTTTGTCACAAACTTTTGTCGAAGAAATACCACTGTTAGCTACATAGTCTGAGAAATTCATAGCAACACATGAGTATGTGTGTGAGGGAAAGCTATTACAGTCATGTCTCCATATCCCGGTCGGGTCCGTTTGTAGTAAAAGTCAACCGATGTCTGAATCGACCGGACCAGTGGAATGGCGATTATGGTAGGGGCAGCCAGAAGGAAGGTGGTGTCGGGGGAGGGGGGGGGTGAGGGTGGCTGGTGATGTTGTTTATGTAATGTATATGGTAAATGTATTTCTGATAGTTTGTCTGTTCCCACAACAGGAAAAGCTAGGCAATTAATTAACATTTACTTTTGTGTTAGGGATTTATGTTTATAAAGGCATATTCAAATGCATATTGTTACAACAACCTAGGACAGGATATTGTTAGTCTGCGTTTACATTCATCAAAGACAAGGAGAATAATGTTGTTTGTGTAGTAATTTATGGACTGAGGCAGCAGTGCTGCTCGCTGTTGAGGGTGTGCGGGACGGGGAGGGGGTTCCTGCTTTCCCATCGACCGACTTATCAAGGCAAATTCCTATGTTAAATAAACAATGGGTGCCCAAAACTACCGACCGCAAGTGAAATCATGAATGGCCGACTTTTCATGTGCAAATAAAGAGCAATTAAAATGGTCCTCATGCAATTAGTGGCTGATAAGTGAATGGCCGACTTATAGAAGACCGACTTATGGAGACTTGACTGTATTTCATGATCAAGGATAGTAGGAATCTAATTGTAATAAGCTTTATAATATGCAATACTGATGGGAAACGTTTTCTTAAGTTAGAAAAACGTACTTTCTTTACTTAATTTTGTAGCTATGCAAAGCCAAGCTAACCCTTTAAGGGCCACTGCTGCCACTGGGCAGCATCTAAAGTACCCCTGACTCCCTGTACAAAAATTCCAAATCCAATACAACATATTGATAAGGTACCTAATTACATGCAAAGGGGGGGGGCTGTCAGCAGATTTGTGACATACTTTTATAGGGGGTGTCGGAAAAAGTGTGACATGGGGGTGGGGGGGGGGGTGTTCAAAATGGCCCTAAAAAGTGTGACATACTTTATGGACTGCCCCTATCATCCAAGTACAACCAACTGTGCTCATTGGGAATTACACAATCTGTCATGCATGCTTTTGTAAGATTTCTCAGTGAAAATACAAAAGAACTTACATACCAGCACATTCTTCAAGGCCAATACACTAAGCCAGATGGACCCACAGGACCTCCATACCACCACGTGTATGGTATAATACAAGCCTGTTAACCACCGTTACATTGAGTGGATATAAAGCTGGATAGCCCTGGGCTGCTAATCTTCAGTTTTTGTCACCTAACTGAACAGGAGCAGGCTGACTGGGCTGATACAACCGCTGTGGTGTCAAAACCGTTAGGACTAGCTAAATTCACACATTGCACGACTCATGGAAAGGCTTACCAACTCCTGAATTATTGAGTGAGTATGATATTTTCTATGGTCAATGAATTCTAGTAGATTCTTGAATATGTATATTGCAATTATTTCATCTATCACTTTGGTTATGTTATAATACATTTTGATATAGATACGTTTCAAAGTTATGTTTAATGAATTGTAATACTAGCAATATACATTCGCCAATAACCCAATTAATTTCTATAAAAATTCTGGTTAATACATAAGATTAAATTCAAAACCACAAACCTTAAAGGCGCACTGAACCCAGCACCTAACCCTGCTGAGTTTTGCACGCAAATGACGTCGTCGCTTCAGTGCTCCTTTAAGACTGTGATCGTGCTTATTTCTCTGGGTATATATTTCAAAGCAATTTGCGGGGGAAAATCCACAATTTTTGTGTGCTTCAGTATGTGATAAAATCCTTGAAATTGCAGAACTTCACCTTTCTTTTGTTAGATCCAAGATTATGTTGAGACTCAATCATATTGAGTAGTTTATTAGTTACACACCAGGGGGGCGCCATTGTTCTCAGCCCCCAGTGTGCCGGTGGCCAGCCTGATCAGAGCCTGGCCAGACTGGCTGCAGGGGTCAATTATTTTTGGTGTGCACTAACCTTCCTTTGGTGCGCATTAACCGCCAGGATGGTGGTTTGCACTAACCAAGAATGTGGGGCCTCCTGTAATGGCAACAATAAGGTGTGTCCCACATGTGGGGCACTTAATGGAGCGAGGAAGCAGCAAATTCTGGATCCGCCAATGTCACCCACCATGACCAGGTCGGGCCAAGGCGAGTCAGCGGGTGGCGGCTCAGCGGACCATGACGAGACCGGGAGTGAGGCAGCCCCCGGGGGGCAGAGCTCGGACCCCCAGCCAACAAGCTGCGGGGGCCAGGCAGCAGACTGCAGAACCGGACAACTATGATCCTGCCAGCGACAAGGTCGCATCCGACGATGTATACTCTGCGACAGTCAACAACCTGATCCATACCCTCGGTGAGGAGAAGCAGAAGGAAATCGTTCTTATGCGACAAAGGAAAGTAAGAGACTTACAGGTTCAGTTGGAGGAAGCCCGTGCGGCAAATGCTGCGATCAGTAGCCATGTCGCGGAGGGAGCTGCATACATTAGGCAGGTCCGGGAAGAGTTTGAAGGTCAAAAATCAACTGTGGTGAGGAACAATAGCGTGGACGACGGGCTGGTACCCGGCACGCATCACGCGGACAGCCGGCCACCAGCGGCCATTAGCACTCACCACGGTGCGGACTCGAGCGCGGCCGTGAATATCAACAACCAACATGGAGGGGCGCCCGGACAGGCCGCGGACAGTGAGGATCAATCGCTGATTGATGAGTTTCAGCAGTTCTTAGCGTTCAAAAGACGACAAGATGGTAAATATGTCCATTCTGAGCTTCCCCCATGCCCGCGATTTAGCGCCAAGCCGCCAGGAGGTAGCGTTTCAAACTCTGGGAGGTGGCCTTGTTGAGGGCGCTAGTTTGGGCAATTTGGATTCTAGGGCAGCCGGGCCACGATCAGCTGATCGAGCTGCTGCTGGCCAGGGCTTTGTATATCCTATGGGTGGGGATGCAGTGGAGCACTCATTCAGGATGGGCCAGGTAGAGGGACTGGCACCTGGTTTGGGTGATACTCATCCCCCCTCTCACACTGTCACTGACACCTCTTATGAGACATACCTGAGATGGTGCCAACATCAACAGCCCCAACAGCCTCAACAGCCGCAGCTATACTACAGGGATGGCTCCATGTTCAACCCCCAACAGCAGTTGGGAACTGGCCAAGTTCAACATCCTGCTCAGCACACTCTCCAGTCTGGTTTGGCTAGTGCTGGACTCACTACAGCTGCACTAGGCCTACTAGAGGGGGATGTCAATGGTCTATTCAGCACCCAGACCAATGCTCAAGGTATGCCTGATACAGATTGGCTCAAGAATCTGAAGTTGATGTCTGATACTAGTAAGAGGAAGAAGTCAACTAATAAGTTGAGACCAGACTGTTATATTGATGTTGACAAGTTGTACCATAAAATGAGTTTTCAGGATTTGATGAATGGTATGAATGGTGTCCTGGATTTTGTTATCAAATCCAATTTGCCCAGAATCACACCTGCAGGCTATAGATCCCACATGAGGTTTATAACACTGAAGGGCCAGGGTGGAGCTTTCGGTCCCGACCAGCTGGCTAGGTATGACCATGAGGTAGTTTCAAGAGTGATAAGGGGTGAACTGAGTTACTTTGTAGCAGGTGATGTTAGGTCAGTAGAAACCCATCTTAGTGCAGAACATATGCTAGTGGTGAAACGGATGCTCGCAGGTTCGTCCACACATACGGGTGCCAGTCAGTCAGGTGCGGCGGGGGTCGCGGCAGACGTCGCCCCAATCGTGGCCCTCATTTTGACCGCCAGATGTAAGATTGGCCCCCGGATTTCTGCTGGAATCACCAACATCACCAACAGCAACAACAGCAGGGTCGGCCTTGAGCGGCGGGAGACTCGGCACGTTACGCACACGAGAGGCCCGCGTCTGCGGATAGGATGGAAAACTGCTCGTGTGCGCGCACCGTAGCCTCACCAGTGCTCCCAGCTGTGTTCAGTCAGGACTGTGACTACTTTTATGACCTGGACTCATTGTACCCTAGTAGTTATGGGGACCTTATGTGCACTGCTAGTATAGTAGAGGAGCAGCAGCAGGGTCATCAGATGTGATTTAATTCGGATGATTACTGAAAGCTACAGCATGTTTTTTATGTTGATGGGACCCTAGCAACCATGAAAAGTGATGTTGTGGTCGTGATTTCTTGTGCAGGCTATATGAAAATGGCCATTGAATACACATATTCTCTGTTATTCCGGTAAAAGCAAAGATAATATTAATTTTGTCTCCCATTCAATGATAAAGGTTCTACATCCACTATAATCAACATAGATAGACAATTTAAAATGTTATATGTATTGTTGAGATCAGGGGAATTCAAATTAATAATTTATGAGAACCTAAGTGGCAGCCATTTTCAATTTTTAATGATGGTGGGCAGAGAATATCTGAATTTCTTTTAGAAATGGGGTTTCCAGTTATTATAAACATGCAGAACCATTCCATGGTTCAGGAAACTTATATTTATAATTATTAAGAGTTGACTTGAGGCTTAGCATGATGTGGAAGCTATTTTGAATATTTAATGAGATTGATGGCACAATGTCAAAAATCAGATTGACAATTATGAACTATCTGATCCTCTCAAAATAGGAACATAATTAAAGCTAAAATGGTGCATTTCTTTATCAAAAGCTATACATGTATTGGTGGCAGCCATATTTGATTTTTAATAAGGTTGGGCATTGGAGTGACAGGAGTGTCGGAAGCAACCTGACTTTTTGGGGGCCATGGTCAAATTGACCAAAGTTCAGAAGGGTGCGTGATTCTGGGTGTTAAAAGTGACATACTGAAAAATGTATAGGGGGTCTGGGGCATGACCCCCAAGGCAGGGGGTCGGGCCCCCACCCCCCAATCAAAGAGGAGGGGAGGGCCTGAATTTGTTTGCCCCCCCCCCCCAAAAGCCTACATCATAATATGATATAAATTCCAAACCTTGATTGTCCCACATAGGGAAAAGGGGGGCACAGGGGGTCAGGCACCTAATCAGACTTAAAGGGATATAATCACCCACAGAAAGGTACCATAATGCCACATGTCTATTACTCCCCCTGGTGTAAGGGCCTGGAGCTTTGCCCACAACACTAGATAGGAGTCTCCTAGCACCATCACACTATATCAGATCTGTATTAGACTCAAAGTATGTGATGCCCAGGATGAGGGTGGAGGGTGTTTTATATACATACAATGGGTGGGAGGGGCAATCTCATTGCCCTGGCCCTACCTATATACACTGTACTACAATGTACATGTTTGCCCCGGCACCCCACCTTTAGTTCTCAAGGACCAATGAGGGTTACACCATCTCTCATCTATGTATGTGCGCCCCACCCCCCCACTTGTAGTCCTCCAGGACCAATGAGGGCTACACCATGTCTCACTCTACCTATATGCATTCTACGACATGCCCCCCCCCGTTCTAGGACAAGTCCCCCCCCCCCAAACATCTACTCTCTAGACATGTAGCCCCTACCATCTAGCCCCTTGGACATCTATCCCCTAGGACATTTACCACCTAGGACTTTTACTCCCTTGGACCTTTACCCCTTGAGGACTTTTACATCGGGTTTCTATGAACCAGGAACCAGGAACTAATTCCAGATACTTGTAACAGCTCAAATCTCATTAGAAATTCAAGATTGCTGCCACTTAGATTCTCAACATTGCTATATCTGCATTCCTTGACCTAAGAAATGCACATAAATGATTAGGTTTGAATTGTGGTCTGTGTGGATTGGAAGTGGTCTTTGGGCTGTTCATATGCTAGTTTGGACATTGCAACATCAATCTCAGTAGATATTCAAAATGGCAGTCACTTGGCATGATGCTAAGTATTGAATATCAACTCCTTATTATCAGAAATAATGTTTCTTGAACTATGAATTTATTCTACATGTTGATAAGAACTAGAAATCACATTCTTAAAAGAAATTCAGATATTTCGGTGCCTGAACTCATTAAGAATTCAAGATGGCTGCCACCTAGGTTCTCAATAATAATAAATCTGAATTCCTTGACCTTGGAAATGTATATTTTGGACCTAAAATTATGTTTCTATGTTAAGTACAACCAAAGCTATATCATTTTCAAGAATTTATAACATTTTGGCGGCCATCTTGGATTTTTGGGGGCCTGCACAAGCTTTCATCACCACAACATCACTTTTCTCCATCCACAAGCCTTAGAGAACATAAAAAAATGTGCCATAGCTTTCAGTAATTCCTTGAATTAAACTCTTGAAATATGCCCCTTTTGCAAGGTCTGCTGCTCCCCTATAGAGGAGTTGTTGGATAACTATAAGAATTATACCCCGTTATGGGACTCCTCGGCCCCGCATTTCCTGAGCAGTGTCCGCTCACAGTTTAAATTAAATGGTTGGCGGGAAATGTTGTCGGGTGGCCCCTCAGAAGTCTATGGCCGCGATAATTGGGACCCCAATTCCCATTTTTTGTTGGACGGTGTTTGCCATGGTTTTAAATTGACAGACGCGGGTGTCGCGATAGACAGTTATTTCTGCTTAAATTATAGCTCGGCGACTATAGACGCTTTTGAGGCCATCAACAAGATCATGTGCACCGAATTGGAGAGTGGGAAGTTAACAATAGTAGACAAGCCGCCGCATTGTGTGCATGCGATGGGAGCGGTTCACAAAGCATTGGGGGGTTATAGGCCCATCACGGATGCAAGCCCAAGTTACAACTCCATCGACACTGTTTCAGATCACATGACTCCGGGCTGCTTCATGGCCGTCTCAGATCTGGGAAGCGCGTACCGTACGGTATTGGTACAGCCATGTGATAGAGAGCTCCAAGGTCTGGTTTGGAATGTCAATGGATAGGACCAGTTTATTCAGGACAATTTTATGAGTTTTGGTACTAGTGTAGCTGTTGGCTATTCTAAGATAGACATCTGCTATGAAAAACTCCAGATTCGAAAATAGGTTGTTCAGAAATTACACTTTATTCATTCTGACATACGGCTTGTAATCATACAGACGGATAGCAATAATCAAATAGGCTTCTGAACACCAGTGGTCATATGAACATACAGGAGGTATACGCTCACGGTCTAGTACATAATTCCCGAGTTCCAAGGCTCTCTTCCATCTTGGTTAACTCCACTTGGATCAGACTCCACAGAGGGAGTTCTGTACCCGGAGTTGTACACCAATGCGTCTATCTCCTCTAGTTCCCCCAGAGGGTGGAACAGAGAAAGACGCAGGGTGACCAAGGTGGAAGCAGCGACAGGACTAGGCCTAAAAGGTACAACAGAGTTCGGGGAAGCTCTGTTGTGGAGCAGTCAAGCTGGCCGAAGTGCGCAGCAAGACTGGGTCCTCAATTAGCAGAACCCCAGGTCTTATGTACTGGTCGTTATGTAATTCTCTCCATTACTCGTAAACACTTGAGTTCCTGAGGAACTCCGGGTAACCACGCGCCGGTGCATCCGAGCCGACACCGTACCCGAGATATGTCGGGTGACACGTGGCGGTCACGGCTCAATGCACATAACCAGGCCGCGCTCCACCATTCCTCAGGTGGGCTTATATAACCTTATACTCGGCAGTAGACAGGAGTGCGGCCTGGATACACGACAACACATATACCAAATATAACTCCAACTGGTTCCATAGAAATAGTACAGCGGCGACCCACTACACTAGAGTGGCGCCGCACATCTTCAATAGCATATCAGATGCAGTTGCCGTTATGTTAATGCCTACAGTTATTTCTGTGTCAACTACCTAGATGACTTTCTTTTTCTTTTAATGGCCGACACGTACGAGCAGTGCAAGGAGGCACAGCTTTTTCTGCACCAGACACTTCGCTCGTTGGGTTTCTATATCTCGTACAAGAAGGTGCAGTCCCCCGCGCAGATTCAGTGCTATCTAGGGGTGGAACTAGACTCGCTAGAGATGTCGCTACGACTCCCCCAGGACAAGTTGGACAAGTTAGATGTTGAGTTGGCATTTTTTGCTGGTCGCTGCAGGGCGACAAAACGCCAACTCCAGCGCTTATGTGGTGTACTAAGCCACTGCTCTACTTTAGTCCGGGGGGTAGGACATTTTCCCACAGGGTGGTGTCTATGCTACGTGTGTTCAGCGGGAAGAAGCGTTATGTGACTTTATCCGAGCCGTTCCGGGAGGATCTAGAATGGTGGAGACAGTTCGCGATTTGGTTCAAAGGTTCAGCGAAGATTATTCAACCTCCACTCCATACATCTATGATCTGCACTGATGCATCAGGGATCGGGTATGGTGCGTACACCGATCTAGACTGGATATGTGGACACTGGTTGGATGACATTGTCATGGCTGACGACATTCATGGCCACTGTAGGCCTCATCCTACCATGGATTTCCCTGAGAATATGAATGTGAGAGAGCTCTACCCAATATATGAGGCAGTAGAGCGCTGGAGCCATTTGTGGCGGGACCATAAAGTTTATTGTATTACAGACAACACTCAGGTAGTCAGTGCCCTGAATAAGGGTAAAAGTGTGAATTCTGTGGCTATGTGTTTACTGAGGAAATTGTTTTGGTTGTGTGTGGTTAGTAATTGTCAGTTAGTGGGTGTTTATCTGCCAGGGAAGGATAATGTGCTCGCAGATACCCTGTCAAGAGCCACTGACGCAAATAGTTTACCCTTGTTCCTCTGTTGTAGAGGTGGTCCAAAGGAGGCTTCAGCTAGACCGGGAGGCAGCGGAGCTCAGGTCAAAGGCTTGGGCACCGAACACTTGGAAAACTAAGAGCTCTCAATGGAAACGTAATATTAAGTTCAGTCAATCAGTTTTGAAACTGGCTCTGCCTAGGGACATCGCACATAATTATGTGCAGGTATGTTGTGTACATGTCAAAAAGGTTATCTTACACAACTATACAGAATTATATCAGTGGAGTGATTTCTTTGAACTCTTATTTTGGTTATTCTGCGAAGCCGATTCGGTCAAACTTCGACTTTATCATGACTTTAGCTGGAGTCCACAGAGTTCTGGGCGACCCAGAACCAGAGAGGCCCTCATTCTCGCTCGCTGACATTCTGAAGATGTTTTCTTTTGTTGACATGAGTGACCCTGAGGACAGGGTGCTATGGTCTTGTCTGGCACTGAGTTACCGTGGGTTGCTCAGGAAGAGCAATTTAGTTCCTGATTCAGCCACCAACCCGACGGGACATTATCTAAGACGAGGAGCAGTTAGCTCCACAGATTGGGGCATAGAGCTGGCAATCTCCAGTTCGCCAGAGGGTCCACAAAGTACCTATCACTTTCGCACCGGGTTCCCCCTTGTGTGCAGCTTCTTTGGTTCAGAGACACTTGAGAGAGTTCCCCAGCACGGACTTGTTGGCACCGGTATTCGTGCTACAGAGGGGCGCTACCCGAGTACTGGTGACTTACCCAAAGCTGTTGAAGTTTTTGAAATGCCTCATGAAATCAGCCGGTTTCCAATCAGAACGGGCCGGCATGCACTCTTTAGGCTGGGCGGGAGCGCTGTACATGTATAGACTAGGACTTAGTATCGAAGACGTCAGGCAAGTGGGGGATTGGGCCAGTATGGCAGCCCTGCTTTATCTCACCAAACCTTACTCTATGAGGATAGACACCGACCAGATTGTATCACGTTGCTTATCTTCATCTTTCTCGGTGTAGATTTAATGTTTTCATTATTACTTACTTGGAGTCTGCCGTGTGTATTTCTACAGGCCCAAGTCCAGCTATTGCCTTGCCTTGTCCCTTATCTCCTGTAAGTTACTAATGTTGAGACTCAATCATATTGAGTAGTTTATTAGTTACACACCAGGGGGGCGCCATTGTTCTCAGCCTCCAGTGTGCCGGTGGCCAGCCTGGTCCGCCATTGATCAGAGCCTGGCCAGACTGGCTGCGGGGGTCAATTATTTTTTCTTTGTTTCTTTTGTAATAAATAGGCCGTGTGTATTTCTACAGGCCCAAGTCCAGCTATTGCCTTGCCTTGTCCCTTATCTCCTGTAAGTAACTAATATGGTATTTTATTCACATATCTATATGAAATAGTTTTGAAAACTGACTTGTTCTTCATAACCGGGGAAAAGCTGGTATCACATACAGTTCAGCTGTAATGAAGCAGGATTAACCCATTACATTGTGTAGTGTGTATTATCCTAGCTGTGACTGAACTATTATGCAGGAAAGTACTCTCCATGCATGCATATTAATTTATATGAATTGATGACAACAATGATATAAAACCTGCAGTAGAAGTTGCTGTAACTTTGCATTTACAGCAAAACTCCTGGAACAAGAATTGCCCGCAACTTTTGCTGTAGATGTACTGTAGAAGTTGCTGTAAATTTACAGTAAAAGTTGCTGTACATGTACAGCAAGTCAGTTGCTGTACACCTACAGCAAAATCTACTGGAACTTTTGCTGTAGGTGTACATTACTTACTTCTTACAGTCAATATTGGAAATATGGAACTTCTGCAAAACATGAAGAAATAAAAATGGCATGTAGCGGTATTCATTTCTTTACAAAAGTGGGTTATCCAAAGTAGAGAATGTTCTGAAAAAAGGGTAAGTTCAAGGGCTTCATTTAAATAATAACTCTTTCTCTATGAGATAATAATCTAGCTTTATTTGAAGGTCAATGTATACAATGTCATTCAACCAAATATAGCAATCATGTATCCAGTTACACCATATCACTATGTATTGTTGAGTTTGAGTCACTGCTACTGACCACCTGTCTGTGCTAGGGACAGGTGGCCAGTGTGTGTGCTCCCCTATACCTGCAGGCTGCGAAAACTGAGCACTGTATGAATGTTGGCATTTAAGCAAAAACCGGACTGCTTAAAGGCGCACTGAACCTACAACGTCATTTGCGTACAAAACTCGGCAGGGATAGGTCCTGGGTTGAGTGCGCCTTTTAAGTCACACTTTGAGCATCTTTAATTTCAGTAAATGCCACTTAAAGCCACTTAAATGCCATTATTACTTTTCCGGGACATTTACATAGAATTAACTGAATTTAAAGCTGCTTAAATGGTGACTTTAAGCAGCAAATGGTTTGCTGAAATGCCAATGTTCATGCAGTGGAGGTGTCTGTGGGGTACCCCTTTTAGTGCTGCATAGACATTTAGCCTTCAGTACTTGTACACATCTTAAAGTAAAGTACCCTAATTCTGGACATCGCCAAATTTCTCTGCTAACGCCAAGATGGTGACATATGAGCGGTGAACATGTTATGAAAATGTATTTGGTTTCGAAATAATTGTCTATTCAGCAGTATGCATATTTATTAAACGTAATAATGTCAACAATCAACATTTGATTGCAGAATGTACAGAATTAGGGGTTGTCCGCTTTTGGGTGCATTTACTCTATGGAAATTTGTGCGTTTAAGCAGAAGCTTACTTAGTTGCTGTTTACATGATTATGTTTATGGAACCTTCTCCTTTTTCTGACATTAATCCAATATGATCCGACTGGTAACCCAAAAATGCAGGAGGAGAAAAAGTAAAAGCGAAGAAGCAATCAAACTTGTAAATGTAACTAATCAGGTCTAATTAACAGAGTACGTTTCTGGTAAATAATTGTTGAATAATCCTCTTTAACCTGCAGATCTCACAATGGGCGACATATCACCTTCCCCAGTGCAATGTACCCACATACGGCTGGACTCTACTGTGCCAATAACAACACAAGCAACTATGTCTCCTAATGATGTCACAGTGATATTGAATGTTGGGGGCATGAAGCATGAAACCCTGATGAGCACACTGGGGCGTTTCCCAGCAACAAAACTGGGTGACTCAGAATTCCTAGCTCTCCACTTCCGTCCTGAGGCAGGAGACTACTTTTTCGATCGGCATCCTTTGATCTTTGCCACTATTTTGAATTACTACCGCACAGGGGTTCTCCATTTGCAAAAGGACATGTGTGTGGCCATGGTGCAGAAGGAACTCGAGTATTGGGGAATTGATGAAATTGCAATAGAAGACTGCTGCTGGTTGGGCTACTGGTAAAACTATGAACCATGATAGTATTTATTTTTTCTTATTATCTTTATTGACTCATAAGTTAAAGCATAAGTTTCATTGATCCGTGATAAGCCCTGTAATTTGAACTGTCCATTTATATATAATTATAAGTTTGAAATCACGCAACAATTCTCTATAACATGCAAATATAAGATACAGTGGACTAGGGTATTTTGACTCACACATGGGGGAAATTTGGATACAATAAAATCTTGTACTCAAACATACACATGTTTCCCAGACAGCATAATATAAGACTGATGACATGTATTTGTATTTTTATGGCTTAAATTCTGCCTGTAGTATTTTTTCAGACTCAAATATATTTTTTCCCATTTTGCAGTTCACAACAAGAATCTAACAAAACCATCGACGATTTTGTTGTCAAACATAGCTCTCAGAATGAGAGACCCAGTGCACCTGAAAAAATGAAGAGCAAATTTGGTTGGTTCAGAGCTACCATTTGGGAGGGATTGGAGGACCCCTACACATCCACACCTGCAAAGGTAGGCTTACCTAGGTTAATATACCGTATTCAACGTAATAAGCACCCTAAAAAGCTCCCACCCCCTTTTTCAGATATTTTCCCAGAATTTTAAAATGTATTTCTCCAATTTGATTACTATTTCTTTCACCTTTGTGCGACATGGAGCACGTCATACCGGTGCAGGTGTGGCCAAGCCAAGTGTTAAGACATAGGGGTGAGTTGAAGCCTTGTAGAGGCTACTGAGGTGGGCCAGTAGTAGGTATAAGACAGCCATGGGGGGAGACGAGTGGAAATTTTCCAACTCAAAAAACGTTTTCAAGTGGCTATAGCGCTTATTATATTACATCAAATGTAGAATTTGATCTGAATGGTCTTTAAGTACTGTGCCCATGATTTGTGAATGCAATCCTAGCATGTAATTTGCCAGTGGTGCATTTATTCAGCATCACAACAGTACAGGGTAGGCATAAAGTACCAACGCAAGGCATTGTGTCCTGCTTCAGCGGATGAAGTCATCACTGACAGCATAATTCATGAAGTACAATCAGCCTTATCACCATTAAATTGAGATATTTATCTCTACATTTACCTTTTTTGGTGTATACATATTCTTGGTTTTTCTGTGACACAACTACTGGGGAATATGAAACTGTAGTTATTCGTGCAAAACCAGCTAGTTCCCTAGGGTTATTATTGTTGTTATTATTGAGAGCTGGGTAATTGAGTTCTTATTGTATAATGATATATTCACATAGCGTTGATCTAAAATATCTGCCACTCTATTATCCAGGTGTACACAATGCTGTGTATCTTAGTGACAGTGGTTTCTCTTTTCACCTTCTTTGCGGCTACTCATCCTGCCTTTCAACATGAGATGATCATAAATGACTATGGAAACTTGAATTCATCATCTCATAAAGATATAGAGATAGACTGGGAAGATATTAATCAACAAAATGATTTCTCACCATTCAGTCTTAATGAAGACAAAACTGACAACAATACTGACACCGATGTCCCCTGGCAACTCCACGACACCTCTACAGAAACACTAAATAGCCACCAGATATCCTCCAAGAATGTTGATGATGTTCAAGCAAGGAAGAATAGGACTCCAGAGGAAAATGTGTTGGTAATGGCAAGGATAAGTATAGATAATGATGAGACAGATCATGATGATGAGACAGATCATGACGATGAGACAGATCATGACGATGAGACACCCCATAAGATTAACCATGGCTTGGCTATTACAGACTATGTATGTTATGCTTTCTTCACCTTGGAGCTTCTGGTAAGATTTATTTTCTGTCCGAACAAGCTTCGCTTCTTCATTGATTCAGGAACATGGCTTGACTTGGCTTGTATTGTGCCTTATTATGTTGAGGTAACACTAAATATCAGCGAAGCTGAAACAGATTCTGGAGACAAGATTGATTGGCTAACCGCCCTGAGGATGTTCAGGATCTTTCGGACCTTAAGAATGTTCCGTTTTCATGCAGGTCTTCGACTGATTGCCTACACCTTGTGGTCGAGTCTGAAAGAAATGCTTCTCATGGTCTTGGTCCTCACCACAGCAGTACTTTTCTTTGGCAGTCTGGTGTATTATGCAGATCAGTCATCAGGGGTTTTCGCTACTCTGCCAGATGCTGCCTGGTGGGCTTTAATAACCATGACAACTGTAGGCTATGGTGATCTTGCCCCAAAAACATTAATTGGACGAATCATCGGAAGTGTCTGTGCTATGTGTGGTGTACTAGTCATCGGGTTTACCGTGCCAATAATAGTCAACAACTTTATGACCTTTTACGGTTTAATGAATGCCAGCCGTAAAAGAGTCTCAGCCACCGCATAAGTTAATATTACACTAAATAATGTCACCTTTGTCACTCCTGGTCCCCCAAGAGGAGACCTTGGATATAGCCACAATTGTTTCACCCATTGCCACTTGATGATGTCCCCTCTTATGGATATAGCAGCAAAACAGATTACGACTTATTAGCTTACTTCCATGCAGGCTAGAATGATCGAAGTTAGTTTTACAAAGAGTATTGTGTAAACTTAATCTGCAAGTAGGGCTAAACATTTCTACTGACAGTTTCACTTGCATGATCCATCTCTTGAATTTCTGAAAAATTGTCTTTAAAAAGATAGACTACTAAATAGACATAGGACACTCATGATATTTACAAATATGTGTATTCATAAAATGTATTAGCTATTACATTAAAGTATCATATAGTACTGTTGCATGTTCTGTAATTTATACAACTGCAATTATTTTATTCCTACAAACATGTTATCATATGTGCTATTTATTGCAAGGTAATTGATACCTGAGAGGGCAGACAGCTATTTCTTTTAAGGCCTAGACTGTTGAGTTTAGGTCGACCAGAAAAATAAAAATCACTCTCTGATAACAATCCTTACTCAAGTCAATAAATTTGTTATGTTATCAAGTCAACAAAACCCCTGTTCTTAATTTTAGATCTTCAAGAAATAAATGCCTGCACCAATCTTAAATCCAGGTAT
This sequence comes from Harmothoe impar, assembly GCA_947462335.1. Classification (NCBI taxonomy): domain Eukaryota; kingdom Metazoa; phylum Annelida; class Polychaeta; order Phyllodocida; family Polynoidae; genus Harmothoe; species Harmothoe impar. Next base: position 24,296 of record CANHQG010000135.1, read on the forward strand.
CATTAGACAGTGTGTTTGGGGGGTGCTCAAATATCAGACCTGATATAACTATACAGTTTCTTGTGAGCATTCCTATTCCACTCGACCGGTGGTCGCAGTTTGCCTCCTATCACCATGATCGCATACAGGTCTATTTCAGCCATGATCCTGTTTGCACTGTCAAGGTCACCACAGGCTCTGGCCTTGTCATGTTTAAATGCCTTTTCTACACTGTCAAAGTCTACCTCATTCACTGTTATCATGCATGGGTATAGGTTGGACAGGGGGTTAAACTCAGAACGAAAACCGATCCCATCAACAGTGTTTATCGTTGTAGCAAGGCTCATGAATGTTTAGCCCATATGGTAGCTGGTTTATATGTCGATTGGTGTAGGCCTCACCGTCTATCAACAGCGATTTTTGTCTCAGTTTCAGATTTCTGACATTTTTTCGTTTGCCAAGAAAGAAGAGAGATCTGAGATTTGCAAATTGCTGTCGTTCCTCAGGGGTGAGTTCATCCACTATCGAGACACCATACCAGTAATCCTTACCATGACCTTACTAGACAGCTTGACGACAATTGGTCTCGGTCGGCGTCTATTCACTTTTTGCCATTTTCCTTGTCTGTAGATGAGATCTATTCTCTCATTGCCATACCCAAGGTCAAGGTCATTGAACAGATAATCAATCATCCCTCGTAGATCTTCGCCACGTTCTTCCTGTACACCCTCCAGTATCACAGTTTTGTCCTTCTCATGCTGATCCATTTTTGTAAAAAGTGCCTCATATTCGTCAATTTTTATACGATTTTCAAATATGGCGCGGTGGTTGGATCGAGCTAGGGCGTCCATGCCGTCAAGATCAGTGTAATATGCTGTCAACTTTTCTTCGGCAATAGTCAGACGGTGTTCTAATCCATCAAGGGTTGAGAGTCTTGTTTTTGCTCTTTCAAAACGCTTGTCAATCCTCTCCAGGGCGGTGGTAATGGTCGCTGTCGATACTTCTCCCTCGGTGAGGCGCCTGTCAATGGCGTTTATCGCATCGATGGTCTCAGTCAGTGACGCTCCCGGCTGAAGAAGACTCCTCGTTGCCTGTTGACCGTTTCTTCGCTGGCCCGACGACATAGTGGTGGTATATACCTTTTTCTCTCCTACTAACTGAATCACTATAAGTTCATGTAGTAGTTTCCCGATAATTGTATCCAAATTTGGTTTCTGTCACTGTAGAATTGCACATTTGTTGGAGCCCCCTCGTGCGCAGTGACTACTCTGTGACGGCCATCTTGTTCCTGTCAAGTCTCCTGTTTATTTATCATTAGCAGGGGCATAGCAAGCAGCTTCAATGTAGGAGGACACGGGGGCTTTCTGATCCTTTCTGCCCTTTTCTCTTGACCTTTTAGGTTTGACCTCTTTTTGGGATTGGTCCCCTCTGCCCCCTCCCCGGTTGCCACGCCCCTGTAAATTAGACCTGAGGAAGTCTTTAGACCGCACATGGGGATTATTCCATACATCTTTTAATGCCATAATGATAAATACTCGGTGGCCTCTAGAGGGGGACTTGTGCAGTGAGATATTGATTCTGCGATCAGTCAACCACCAAATTTCCTTCAATATATCCCATGATCGGACCACTGATATTAGCAGAGCATATTTGGTATCACCTGGTCTCAAGAAATGTATGTATGATAATGCTATGGGCTAAGCATGGATCTTTGGAGTTCCCGACATGAAAAACTATCTTGTTACCCGGACTCAAGACTCAATCATGTTGTTTCCCTAGCAAGATGGATCCTGAGTAGACAATACTGTAGAGTTTGTCTATATGTAATTCGATTAAATAAGGACTCGAACTGCAGTTTTCATGTAGAGATGCAAGAAAACAGGGTTTATTAATCGTTCTCCTGTACAATAATGCTAATCCTTGATGTATATGTGGTTCGATCAGATGTATATGCAGCTTTCAGTATCTTTCAATATAACACAGTCAGAGACCTGAGAAGGTCTGCCAGAGCAAGGGGGTGAGGACAGCTTATATACTGTCCACCTCCGATAGGGGTGCCCCCTGGCTCTGGCTGCCCGAACCACCCTGTAGGCGTTCGACTAACTTTATAATATTAGTGTCCCTACACCACCCCCCCCAGACAATACATACGCTTATTCTTTTAAATATATATACAATTTAATATAAACTCATACAACTGAGTTTATTTTAGTAAAGCGTTATGTTACGTCTTGAACACAGTAGGGTCTTATAAGAATATACAAAAACTAATATTATGTACACAGGTGGTATTACATTCGAACGGCTCGACTTATTTCGAATTATAGGGACACATGTATAATATACATACAAACATATACAGAATAGTGACTAGTACAACTTGACATCTCTCATGATTAAAAAAAACAGGTAACAAAAATTTGAAGATCCGGGCAGCCATCCTAACCTTTTTGGACATTGGTTAGGCACGAAGTTCCATCCTTTCGGAGGAACTCGGGTGTTTGGTGCTCTCCTCTTCAACAGCCGTCCTGTCCCAAACTGAACAGGCACGTTCATTCGAACGGGTTAGTGGTGCTCTCCTCTTCATTTTTCGGCCTGCCATCTCTGTTCTGACTGAACAGACACGTTCTTACGAACGGGTGATTGGTGCTCTCCTCTTCATATGTCTGGTCACCCGATTTCCTCCTGCGTACTCCTGTTACTGCTGTTCGATTGTTCAGTAGACATTCATACTCCACCAACTCATTCTCTTTCGAATATCACTTCACTCATATACTATCACTCCCGGGGTGTGGTGCTCACCCTTCATCACCCTGGTTCTTTAGAAGTTCCAGGGCAGATTCTCGGGTGCCGTCCCACTCGTCCATAAATACCCCAAACACCTGCTGGAACTTGACGTTCATTGCCTCGTACCGGTCCTTGGACTCCTGCAGTCGTTTTTGAGCTAATGCAGTCTTTGCTGCGGCTAGCTTGGCCTCATTCCTAACTTTAGCAGTTTCGGCTGCCAATAATACCTCGTTCTCCTTCTCTAGAGCCGTTCGGTAAGTGGTTTCCTGTTCTACCAGAGAGCGGGCGAATAGGTTCGCTACCCCCTGGTTATACCGGACAGCCAATTCTCTCTGTGCGTCCTGGAAACTATCCACCGCCGTTTGGGCTTGGGCACACATCACTCTGTCAGCTGGATCGAAGTATAGATCCACCGGTCGTGTGCTCAGTCGGGGCCTATTGTCCGGAACCTGAGTCATTTCAGGTTCGACACGCTGAGGTACCTTCTGTCCGCCTACTTCCGGGTAGTCGCTCGATCCCTGCGTAGGGGCCGGATCTTTCGGGCCAAACCAAGCAGGTGGCTGATCACTCTGAGAAGCTGATGATGCTGCCAATGATGCTGCTGAGGAAGGACGTGAGCCCGACCCCCCACTCATGGGTGACTGATACTCAGTCGAATCTTTCCTCTTCTGATGAGTTGACCTGGAGTCCCGAGCCACGGCCAGTGGTTTCTTGAACTCCGGGTTCTCAGGCGAATCAGATCGATGTTTCTTTCCCCTTCCACTCGCCGGGCTACGGCTAGCCCGCCTCTTTTCATCTATCTTGGCTTTAGGTGGATCACCCCGCCATTCGCACACTCTAGAATATAGTTCGTTCGACATCTTGAACTTGCCTCGGGCTCGCACTAGTGCAACCCTCGCACACAGTTTGCCTTTCATCGACTCGTGTACATTACAGAATGAGTCGGTCTTCACTGTTATCTGTTTGAAGTCCGACGGGATCATTTTGTTGTACTCCATCATAACTTTATCGTGCAGGGTCATCACCTTCTCACGGGCTGCACTCAATCCGGGGCTGTGGGAATACTTAAGATGACGAACCATCACGCCCCTTCTCGGAGTAACGCAACCATTGCAGGTTGCGCTATCCCTCTGTCCTTTGCAATTAGCACATTCATATACCACGGTGTGGTGAAAGTGCCTTTCGCAAATATGGCGCAGGAACCGCATTCGAGTTGGATACGTCCTGTCCGTTCCTTTCTCTTCAATACAAATGGTGAACGGGCAATACCGCTCACCGTCTTTCATATACCAACACAGGTATGCCCAGCGTAGTTTTGACTTCTGGTCTCTTATATAGTAGCTTTCCGGATATTTCAGAATCTGTCCGAACCACTCGTCATAAAATTCTGATGGCAAAGCATCATCTTCGGTTTCCCGAAGCCAATCTTCGTCATCACTCTCATCGTTCATGTTGCGAGGCTCAGGGCAACCGTAGGCTTTCTTGCCCTTCGCACACTCCTCAAACGAACCTGGAATGAAGTGTGCAAACTTTGCTTCACTATTCTTCCAGATTCGCTGCAATCGTTCAGTATCCTCCTCATCTTTCCCTTCATTCTTCTCCTCCTCCCTCACCTTCTCCTCTTCCTCATCCGGTACCTCCTCATTCGGTGTCTCCTCATTCGGTATCTCCATTTGTTCCTCCGGATCATTTTTGTTTGGATCCGGATCAGTCTCTGGAGGTTCGCCACCCGAGTCTGGTCCAGACTCGTCGTCCGGACTGTCCTCGGATTCAGTCACCTTGATAGCCTTCTTGACACTCCCTCTGCCAATTATACTACCTACTTTAGCAGCGGCAGCAGCCTGAACGGCAGCCATTCGTCCTTTCAGTGGATTGCCACTCGAAGGATCTTTCTTGCCAACTGCCTCAGTGACTTTAGTGATCACCTGCTTCGGCACAGTCATTTTAGTGTCTTTCTTTATTTCCCTCAACTTCTTTTTCTCCTTCACCGACAGGACCGTGTGGAAAACACCCTGGTCACTGTCGGATTCGGTGTCAGTTAGAGTCTTTTTCCATCCCCTACCCTTCACACTCTTTCCTTTTGTTTTCTTCGAACTGCCCTCACCATCAGTTTCACTCTCCGTCGAAAGGCTACCTTTTTGCTTGGCAGCCTTCAGGATAGCTTTCCCCTTTCGGATGGATGCTAAACGTTCTTTATGTTGGGCCGCAGTCATTTCTTCCTCTCGCCCGGGTACGTACGCCCGATTGGCGTAGGTTCATTCCCGAATCATCGTGGAGATGATCTCATTCAATTTCTCCTCCGGATCCGCACACTCCTTCAGACGACGAAGTAATTCGTCCCCATCCAGAGTGTATAGACTCAGAACCTTTGGATTCTTGGCTAGTTCGACCCAGTCTTCCTCATTCCTGGGTTCTTTCTCCATGTCCGGTTCCCGGTATAGGACATCTCCGACGATGTCCATTCCGGTAACCCCCATCCCCGCATGATCGGTCAGTACATACGGGACGTTCGGAAGACGATGCTGCCGATGTGCGATTTCGCAATCGAACATGGCCCTCCGGAACGACTGGCTCACTTGCAGGCCAGCCTCAGTCATATTATAGAAAAGCAGCCATGTTGATGGCAGGGCTGCATACTCGGTCGGCGATAAGAAGTGCCGAACACAGTCTCTGGTTGCTGCATTCCAACACTTTCGGTCCCCTTTCAGGATTCGGGCGTGGATGTGTACCTCTCGGCCGTCATACCGAGACTTGAACCCGTCCAGATTCGGTTTTGAGCAGCGGCTCGTCCGATCGTTCTAATATTTCCTCAATCTCCATTCCCATAGTGGTGTCTTCTTCTTCGGAATTATCCTCATTCAACACTCTTTCTTCAGTTTTTGTTACCGGCGACATCGCCTCGGTCTCCATGAACATTTCGGACACCTCGGTGAGGGCCGATCTTTCCGAATGAGAGCCAGATGCCGAAGCCATCGTGACACTCACGTTCTTTCAAAAATATCGATATAAAACCGGAATGACAGGTACCAGGACCCTCTCTACGGGCTCCTGGCTACTTCACCCACCTGCTATGCACCGATATCACTTGAAACAGTCTTTATACCCTCGCTTTTTGTGCTTTGATACGCTTCCCCTTGCTCTGTCCGGCGAACCGTAAACAAATATGGCGGATCGTTGACCCGCGTCGACCTTTGCGCACGCGCGTCTGTCTCGCGAGACACCGCGCATTCGGCGAGACTTCATTGTTTTCCCGCGCTTGCAAAACATAAACAATCATTCACTTCTCCCGCGCGTCACGCATTACAATCAGGTAATTATAGCACTGATATCCTCACCGCCCTGTCGAATTCATCTCGAGTCATGATGGATTTAAATACGGATAGCAACTACTAATCCGCCGGATTACCCGTCCATTACCCACTGGCACATTCACAGGTGAGTTTGTTGGATTTCTGGCTTCTGTCGTGATCATTCCTACATATAAGACAAATTACCAGGTTACCCCGATAATTATGACAACATTTAACTGATTACATCGTTGTGTTTCAGGTTAGGTAACAGCACCCCTCACCCTCAACCTAGGGCTGCGACGAACCCCCACCGGATTGTCTTTACACCTGACATTCGGAGAGGTTTGCTTCCGTTCCCTCTTAGCCACAGAGGGGACAGTCCTTCTCTTCCTGTCTACACCTGCCGAGACATTCTTTGCTTTCTCCGATCTTTTTGGAGATTGTTTAACTTGCACCGTTTCCTTCTTCACCTTCCTGGGTCTCCCCGGACCCCTCTTCTCGATTACTTTATCTAACTCCCTTTTCATTTCCTCCTTCTCCTCCTGTCCCATCTTGAACATTTCAGTGGAGTACTCTCTCCCCTTCCATGGTTTCAACCGGGCCACATTCAATTTCTGATTCCTCCCGAAGGTATCTCTCATCAGGACTGTATCATCACTTATTCTCTGGGTAATCCTCCACGGACCATCCCAATTATCTCTCAGCTTGATGCCGACTAGAGGTTCGTGGTATCTCGCTACTAAGTCCCCTACCGCAAACCGCCGAACCTTTAGATTAGTATCATAGCCCACTTTCTGCCATTTAGCTGTCTTTCCTAACTCTTTTCTTACTAATTCATAAGCCTTCCGGAATTGTTCTTTCAACGCTTCCACAAACATGATCTGACACGGGACATCTGCGTTCATACCAACTACTCCGAACACTAGGTCCGCTGGCATAATCAGATCCTCTCCGAATACTAACAGATTCGGAGAGCAGTTCGTACTCGCGTGTACCGTGCTATTATAAGCATGGCAAACAAAGTCGCACTGCTCATCCCAATCATCCATTTCTTGATTTATCAAACTCTTCAGGACCTGTATCAGGGTACGATTGAATCTTTCCACCTGACCATCACTCTGTGGTCGATACGGATTGGTTCGGGTCTTGCAAATGGCCAATTGATGACACATTTCTTGCCATAGATTCGATTCGAACTCTCTCCCTTGGTCGCTATGCAACATCAGAGGCACTCCCAAGTACAGGATCCATCCTTTAACTAACATTCACGCACAAGTTGCTGCTTTGTGATCCTTCATCGGAAATACCTTCGTATATTTCGTATAGTAATCCGTTACTACCATCATACATGTATTTCCTTCGGGAGTTGTCACAAACCCTGTAATTATGTCCACTGCCACCCTTGCGAACCTTACTCCAAACAATTCCTGGGTTAAGGGCATTTTACCTAGCCCAGGCCCTGGCTTGCTCGTACAACATTTCGGACAAGTGTCTATCCATCTCAACAGATCCGTACTCATACCTGGCCAGTAATACATTCTAGCCAGCCTTTCCAGGAACCGTTTTCTACCGAAATGACCACTGGTCCGATGCCCATGGCAAAAGAACATTATATCCCTTCGCATGGCAGTAGGAATAAAGATCTGTCTTGACTTATTTCCCAAAGCATTCATCTTCCATCTATAAATCAGTCCATTTACCACCTCTAACTCTGTCCATTGAGCTATCAGTCGCCTCATCTCCCTGTTCTCCAACGATATTGCTGGCCGAGTCGGGACCCTTCCTTCTTGAAGTAACATCTTCAGACGGATACTATTCGCATCTTTCTCCTGGAAGATCTTAATGGAGTTCTCGTCCCATTCCAGTATTACTGGTTCGAGATCTCTAAAAGGCTTTCGGATTCCTGCCAGCACGGCATTATGCTTCCCACAATCATCACATCCGTCATTCTGACACTTCTTCACTGGGATTCGCGACAACGCGTCAGCGTTCACATGCTTAGCCCCCTTTCTATGCTGAATTTGGCTGTGGTCCAATCCGAACTCAGATAGGTGTGCTAACCACTGTCCTATCATACCTTCCGCATCTTTAAAGTTCAATAACCACCGCAGAGAGGAATGATCCGTACGTAACGTAAAATCAGATCCCCACAAGAAGTGTTTATATTTCTTTGTATACACTACCACTGCCAATAATTCTCTCTTTGTCGTACAATAATTTCTTTGCGCTTTACTCATTGTATTGCTTGCAAATGCTATTGGAACCTCCTTCCCATCTTGGACTTGAGACAAGGCTGCCCCTATACTTTCATTGCTCGCATCAGTGTCTAATATAAAATGACCATCCGCAGTGGGGTACTTCAACACCGGTGTTTCCACGAATAACCGTTTAATTGTTTCGAATGATTCCCCTTGTTCCTTCCCCCATGGGAACTTCTCCTTACGTCTCCCCGGGGTCCAGTGCCACAGACATTGGATTGGATAACTTATCCGGGAATATCCTGGTAAGAAATCCCTGTAATAAGAACAAAATCCTAAAAAGGATCTCACTTCTTTCGGCCCCTTAGGAATGCTCCAGTCCGTTACCGTCTTAACCTTCTCCGGATCAGCCTTCACCCCTTCCGTAGAGATGATCCGTCCTAGATAGTTAATACTTTTCTGAAACATATTACACTTTTTAGGCTTCAGCTTCAATCCATTCGAGATTATCCGCTGTAACACCAACTTCAGGTTCCCCAGGCATTCATCAAATGTCTTTCCGAATATTATCACATCGTCCAGATACACTAGACATTTCTTCCACAATAAGTCACTCAGTAGGGTCTCCATCATGGCTTCAAACGTGGCCGGAGCATTACATAGTCCGAATGGCATCACGCTATACTGGTACAACCCTACATGGCTCGAAAACGCCGTCTTCTCCTTGTCTTCTTCCTTCATTCCCACCTGCCAATAGCCGGACTGCAAATCAATCGTGCAAAACCATTCATTTCCTCCCAGGGAATCAATGGTCTCGTCGATCCGGGGGAGCGGATACGAATTCTTCTTAGTCAGGCCATTCAGCTTCCGGTAGTCTATACAGAATCGGATACTCCCATCCTTCTTGGTTACCATACATACAGGACTACTCCAAGGACTGGTGCTAGGGGTTATCACCCCCTCTGCCAACATTTTTGTAATCTCTTCCTCCGCTACCACTTTCTTTGCCAGCGGAAGACGTCAATATGGTATCTTTACTGGGTTCGCCCCTTCCGTGTTGATCGAGTGTAGGACTCGATCCGTTCGTCCTAACGGCTCTCCGGGCCGCGCAAAGGCTGAACTACACTCGGTCAACATCTCCCTCAGGGCACTCTTCTGTCCCTCTGTCTCTACTCCGGACCTTTCTATTAATGTTGCCAATCCTTCCTCAATTCCTTCACAGTTCGGAACTAGTCCGTTTCCTTTCTCAAAGCTACTGGTGACCGCTTCCGCGGATATCACTTCTCCCACTACAGTGCCTTTTTCTAGGTAGACGGTTTTCGAACCCGGGTTCGTGATGGGGGCCACTCCCCACGCTATATTCCCTATCAGGGTGTCGGCCGATTCCAATCCCTTCTTTCCCAACACCGTCACATTAGGTTCGAAAACCCCCGGAACGCCCCTCTTCATCCTACTGGAGGCTATCAAGACATCACATGCCATTCCGGGAGGTATTTTTACCGTCTGTACTACACTCGCTACACCACTAACTTCACGTGCCAGGCATTGTATCCTGTCTTTGTAGGGATGATTTAACTTCAACACTCCAGTGACGGGATCCAATTTTGCTCCATACAAGGAAGCGAAATCCATCCCTATGATCCCGTCGTCCTCAATCCCAGCAACAGTAGGGGAAATGATATATTCCCTACCGCCCACCAAGATGATCATACAAGTCCTACCAAACGTTCGTATCTTGCTCCCGTCAGCCGCGCAGGCATTTACCCTCGTTGTGAGGTCATCATCCATGCTCGACACCAGATCGAAGAATCTTTTCGACATAGCGGAGTGGCTAGCTCCGGTATCCAACAAAAATTCTCCCATTCTGCCGTTTACAGATACGGACACATACCATCTCTTTCCTCCCATCATCGAGGGATTACTTGCGAACCGTTTGACGTCGTCTGTCATGTCAAAATCGAATCCAAATCCTTTCAAATACTCCAGACACGGATGACCTTGGGGAAGGCGGACCCCCCCCGATCCTGGATAGCTCCTCTATCCAACCTTCCTCTTTATTAGTGATCGGTTTCCCTTCTTTGCTCTCCCTGGCAATTGTCTCACCAATACCCCCAGCCCAGCATGTTTCCGGCTTATTAGCATTTCCCATGCTGCTGGGCGGATACATTACAGACTCCTCAATCGCGTTCGTATGGATTGTACCCTGGCATACCTTATTCGGGGTCGTCAGTTTGCCTTCACAGACAACCCCCTCTAATTTTCCGTCTCCTCTCTCTTTCTTTCTCTCCAGACAGGTTTCTCCGCCGTACATTCGGCTGCGAAATGTCCGTTCTCCTGACATCTGAAACACTTTACCGTTGCTCTATCTAGCTTTGGTCGTTTCCAATAGTCCAACAATCCTTTCATTTCCTCCATCATGGCCATGAATCGCTTCTCGATTTCGGATAACTCTACCACCAGGGGAGTAGGGACTGTTTTAGAGCTTGCCTCTACTGGCTTCTCTTTCTCAGGTGGCTTACTAACGTTTTTCTTCCACCGGTTCTTTCTATCCCTCTTGTCGCCCCCGATGGCCGCAATTCTCTCCTCATCCGAACTTTCATTCGAATCACTCTCTTCGGGAGTGGCCGCATGTGCGGACGCCACTCTCTGGTTGGGTACGAACCCGGCAAGTAATCGTTTCTTCTTCTCATGCTGATCTATAGCCAAAAAGAAGTCCACCATTGATGACCCTCGTCCCCATTCTTTCTGGACGAGTTCGGCATGGGACGAATCCCTCAGTCCTTTTATAAAGTGAGTGAATAGTTCATCTAAGAAATATTCATCGTCACGTCTCCAATAAGGCCGGGCCTTCTGCAACAACCTTTGAAGTTCCAGACCGAACACTTTTGGAGACTCCTTTGGTTTTTGCGTCCGTACCTGGAACTCCGACCACGGATCATTCGCTGACAACACACCAAAGATATGTGTGGCTGCTGCCACCAATTGGTCATAGTTTCCGGATTCTCAGTACGTCTCTCGCCAATCATCTACGGCTATTCGTCCCGGACCTTCACTCAACCATTTGATGAGGGGACCCAAGGAAGCCTCCTTGTCCCACCCATGGTAACGGTTATTGTCGCAGAAGTCTTGGTAGCTTTCCTTCCAATTCTCCCCATTGAAACGCCGGGGAGTCCGAACAGGCTTCCGAGCACTGTTGTGACTCCATACCAGTCGATCCGACTGCCTCCGGCTCCATTCCATAATTTCAGACTCATCCTCCCGGGTTCGACTACAACAGTCTATCCCCATCCCTTGTATACAAGGATCGGATTCCACTATCGCAGCGACCCTCGGGCCCATGGACGATCGTTTTGTCAGCTTACGTGGGGCAGGGACCGGTTTTGGTATCCCTCCCCTTGGATTGGGCTGGGTTCGGTCAGGACTAGAGGGGTAGCCTCCATATGAACCGGGGTCCGGCACAGTCCCCATTCCTCCTCCGGGGTTAGACCCTGGGTTCGGAACACCACCGGCTCCCCCGCTCGGAATTGATCCACCTCCCTCATTATAGGACTGATGTCCTTCGTTCGAGCCGGCTCCGGGAAAGGGTGCCCGGTACTGGTAGGTTATATTATATATCGGTGGGGGTGGTACCGTATAGTTGTGTCCTGCCAGTGTATCATCCGCGAAGGGATGCAGAGAGCCGTAGCTATGATTCATTCGTTTGGGTGGGGCCTCACTCGTAAGATCATGGGTACCAGAGATCTCTTTCTCCTCCGTTCCCCCATAAGTTACCTTACGGTCGGCCTCAGTCGGGGCAGTCCTCCCTTGGTTTCGTTCATACCTACCGTCCGCAACGACCCCCCGTGTTTCGATTGGCTCCACGGTGGTCAAGATCGGACTAGGAGTGGACGCGACATGCTTAGGTAGCTTGCCTCCCTAATTCGTTGATTCTCGGTTACGAACCTCTTCCGCTTTGTGGATCTCCTCCATCTGACTCTGGTAGGCCAAATAGGTGTCATTCATTTCTTCTTTCTTTTTCTGAATAATCTCGAGGTCCACCTTCATCTCACTCCGGGCCTGCTTCAAGGCCTCTCGTTCTTGCTCGAACTGTTCCCTCAAGGCCTGGCCGGACTTTTCTTCTTTCGAATAGTCTGCCTTGATTTTCTTTACCCTCTGGGACTGTCGCTCGATCTCGCTTTCGTAGGTGTCCCAAAGATCACGACTCCTGCGAGCCTCTTCCCTGTCTTTCTGGAGTTGCGTCTGTTCTACTGTCAGATTGTGTTGGACACACTTTACCTTCTGTTGAACCTTGGCTAACTGAGAGGTTTCGAGTGCCAACTGTTCACTGATATATTTTCTGTCTGCCTGTATTCTGGCTTTCACCTCTTTCATTTCCTCCGCTTCTTTCTGGTTCTGGGCGATTACCCTAGCTTTTTCGTCCGCCAGACGGATCAGATCCTCATTCATGGCTGTATACCGATCCCTCATTTCCTCTTCCTCTGCTTTCAATTTCTCGCAGTAGGCATCATAATCAGGGATCTGTCGGCCTCGCCTGGACAGGTCTCTTTCCATATGTCCGAGGTTTGGTTCGGAGGGAAGCGCGTCCGCCCATGGGTTCCCTCTGAACGGATTGGTATTCGGAATCGTTCTCCGTGGAGTGAATTCTCCCGGAGTTCGAAAAACCAAACTCCTCTTTCGAGATCCTTTCTTGTCCGGGGTGTGCATCCGAGATGCCACCTTCCAGACTTTGTTTATTTGGGCCACTGTAAGATCCAGTTCCCCATCCTCCAGTTCGGTCCCGGATCCTTCATTCCCCCCCTTTCTTGACTGAGCCTCCGCCAGGGTCAGTCCGCTATCTCTTACATGAAAATCCTGGTCACGGCACCAGTGTAGACTTTGTCTATATGTAATTCGATTAAATAAGGACTCGAACTGCAGTTTTCATGTAGAGATGCAAGAAAACAGGGTTTATTAATCGTTCTCCTGTACAATAATGCTAATCCTTGATGTATATGTGGTTCGATCAGATGTATATGCAGCTTTCAGTATCTTTCAATATAACACAGTCAGAGACCTGAGAAGGTCTGCCAGAGCAAGGGGGTGAGGACAGCTTATATACTGTCTGCCTCCGATAGGGGTGCCCCCTGGCTCTGGCTGCCCGAACCACCCTGTAGGCGTTCGACTAACTTTATAATATTAGTGTCCCTACAATACTAATGGTATTTGCAATTTTATGTAGAGAATGGGTCCTTTGGTTCTACCTCGTGATTGTTTTCTGATGATCATGAAATAAACACAAAACCAGACACAGTAAATAATGTGAAAACAAATGTTTATGGATATTCACAGAAAATTTACAATTTTCTATTTGTTTCTACTATATACATATGTATGTGCTTGGAATCGATAAATTATATATATATATTGTAGCGTCCGCCATAATGTGGAAGGAGAGAAAACTTGACGAGTACAGTTAAACCGGAGATTGTTTATTGCCCTGGCTCTCTCTGACCACACCAGGTATCGTCGTCAGAGATCCTCTCTGCTTCAAGCGTCAAACCAGACTGTCGGAACCCTCTGTTCCCACCCCCTTATTTAGTTTACTTACGTTTCTCTGACGCCGGGGACGTTTCGTCATGGGTGCCAAAATTCGCAGATGCCCCCATTTCGAATGTTCCAACGTTGGGAGGGATGTCGCCCGCGCCACCGCTAATCATGGGTGGAGTCAGCCGTCTTCTCCCCCGCCCGGTGTTTTAACCCTTAGCTTATGTACAACATATGCCGGGGGCGGGGGGGGGGGGGTTTGATTGATTGTTTGATTGGATTGTTTTACGTCCAAGTGTGCTATGACGCCTGGGACTTACTCATGAGTTTATCAGACTCTCGGTCCGTTCTTTTCTCATCTAGGTTGCACGTTTAAGTGTGTGAGTGTGTGTGAGTGTGTGTGCCCTCTGTCACAGCTACAATATACTACCTATGTAGCTGAGAATGCAACCGCTAGATAAGTCTTAATAGTGATAAGTTTGTTGCTGGTGGCTGTGTGAGCCTATCTACCAAGGTAAATTAATTATAAAGGTAAGGCTGCCAAAAACCCAAAACTACTCAAACAGAGTAAGAAGCAGCCGTTCTTTAAGTGTTCATCAAAATCTACTATACGATATATAATGTGATATAGCATCCGTAATTTATATGAAAATGTATTTGAGCTCTATGTACTTGTTTTACTATGATGAACACGAAATAAAGATAAATCAAATAAAAAAAAAACATACAAGCCTTATACTTCGTTTACACAATGGGCACAGATGCAGAGGAACCAGAGTTATAATTGATCACGAACCCAAACAAATAGATTTCCTTTTGATAACACAGAGACCAATTAGTGTTTTAGTCCAACTGACAGAACTCACCCACTGTAATATTCTTAACAGAGCTGCCACAATATAAAAGTATGCATATATGCATATATATGGTTATGGTAGGGATAACCTATGAAATATTACAATATTGGTTTGACAAATTGATGGTAGTGATGACATATTGATGACATTCTGGTTTTAACATTCTATAGTTAGGTGTACTTTGAATAATAAGCAATATAAGGGAGTTTTCATTTATTATTTACAGGGAGGGGTGGTGGGTTTTGGGGGGGGGGCTTGAAAATGTCTGACCCCTATTGAGAGGGGGGGTGTAAAATAATGGTGACCCCTTTTGAGGGGGGGGGGGGGCGTAAAAATTTAAGCCCCTTTTTAGCAAAAAGGCATGCACGTTACTATAGTTCAAAGGTGGGGGCAAAAAATTGTTAGCGCATTCGGCGAGGGGGGCGCAAAACATTCCATGCGCTCTCGAGGGGGGGGGGCGTAAAAACATTTTGCCCCTCCGTGCAAAATCTCACCACCACCCCCCTGTGATTAATAAATGAACACTCCCTAATCGTTAGTTCACAGTTTAATATGATGGGATACTATTTGAATTTAGAAATAGTCACACTGTGAGAGGAGAAAAAATAAGGAAAATCAATAATAAATTATTATTAACAGATGGTACCACCAGCACATATATTCTCCCACACCCATAGCCATAGCTATACTACAAGTGTGAGCAAGAAAATACGGTTAAGCCTCGTTATAAGGAGGACGGAAACAAGGAGCAGACGGTCATTAGGAGCATATTTGCCCTGCCATTCTTTTCTCCATACATTTCTGTAGTAATAGAGGAGCAATTATCATGGAAAATCGTATATAAGTAGCACTTTTTGGCCACAAATGGGGTATTTTTTCACTATGATGACAGAAAAAACCTGGCTACAATGAGCAGAGATACAAGGAGCACATGCACCTCCCGCAGTTGCCCACCACCTCCCACAGTTGCTCTCTCCCTCCCACAGTGACCTAGCCCTAGGGGATGGGGGGGGTATTGAAGTCCTGCCCCTCCCACAGTCGCCCACCACCTCCCACAGTCGCTCCTGACCTCCCACGGCCGGCTATGGGGGGGGGAGGCTGGGTTCAGAATCCATACACATCTCAGAGCCGCCCAGAGTGGACATCTGCCTAGTGTAGCGACATCTGCCTAGTGTAGCGACATCTGCCTAGTGTAGCGACATCTACCTAGTGTAGGGACATCTGCCTAGTGTAGGGGCATCTGCCTAGTGTAGAGGCGTCTGCCTAGTGTAGGGGCATCTGCCTAGTGTAGGGACAACTATCACAGCTGACAGGGGAGGCAAAATCGGTTATAAGGAAGGTTGGTTGATATCAAATTTGCCTTGCCAAAAGGTGCTCCTTACAACGAGATTTTACTGTACTAATAGCATGGGGACAGACCCAAACTGTGAGGGAAGGAAAAAAGATAAAAGTTCACACAATGATACACATCGTGTGAGGGAAGGTTCCCCATAGAATGAGGTAAGAAGGTTCCCCACGGAATGAGGTAAGAAGGTTCCCCACAGAATGAGGTAAGAAATTATGATTGGACACCTGGAGAACTTACAGATACTGATCAATTACTAGATGTCATGCCCCAAATGGGACATCCATACAACAGAATTGGATCAATCTGTTTATCGAATATTGACATTAACAACTTGACATACATTTTGTGTGGTACTTAATGTCTGTGTAATAGAAAAGAGTGCCCTTTTTGCATGTTTTTTCATGACCACATGCAAAATTGTAGCTTCCAACTCCCGTAACTTTCCGAGATTTTGGCCGCTGAACATGAGGGGGTTTGGCCCTCATTTTGCAAAATCCCAATTTGGTGTCATCTTCAAAGTGCAATATCTTCAAGATGCAATGAGTTAGAGGTCTGGTATTGCTTGAGCCATCTCACACATTCATACACTCTTGGGAAATGCCAATATTGGGAGGTTTTGATAAAGGCTTATACTTGACCAATGAGCATAAAAGGTGGTAAATTTTCCTGTTTGAACTGAAATTCGAAAAGATTTAAAAATTCATAGCATCAAAACCGTTACTTTAAATGCCCTAGAAATTTGGATTCCAAATGTCAATGAAGGTCTCAACATGAAAATCAAAGATGCAGTGTCTGCCATGATATGCAAATCCAATATGGCCGCCTCAAAAAGGGCAAAAATCGATTTTTGCCACTTTTCAATGCCCAATTTTGGTAGGAGGGATGAATAGTACCAGCTAATGCTCTTCACCAATGGAAAGGCCATTATGTGCCTTAAGTTTGATAGCAATATGGTATTGGTCCTATGTCTCCTTCTGGTGAAAATCGGGGGACGGAAAATGGTAAAAATGGTATTTTCCAATGATTTGTATTTTTCATAATTCTCTTAGCAATAGTTAAATATACAAAAATCAAAGCATAGTTTAAATCAGGTGAAAGTAAGTGATGCCCCCTAAATCATGGAACCAAACTTGTTTCAGTGCTTTGGTTCTTTCCATTGAAATATAATATGTCAATATGAGGAAAAAAGCAGAGAATAAGCAAAAAAAAAGAATCTCTTTATTCTTTATTTTAACTTTATTTTGTGTAAAGTAGGAGGACAACAACATGTTAAATATAGAAGAAAGGTATATAGATTTATTTAAATCTATGCATACATAGGCTACTCTAAATGCCGGTTTGGTACTCAAATCCCTTCGACTTCAATTTGGCCAGGGGCTATGACACATATTAGTCAAATGCATTGTATTTAGACTGCATGTGTCTGATTTTGCATTATTGAAAGTGAATAATTATAAACATGAAAGAGCTTAGGAGTTTGGTAACATGTATCTGCTTCTTTAGGTACTTAGTATGGAGATCAAATCCTCAATTCTAACAGGTCATGGTGGGCGACAACCAGTGGCATGGTCCGATTTTTCAATTCCTACTGAAATGTGTTCCAAATGTCAGTACACTATCATATTTGAAGAATGGGGTGCATTAAAAATGCCCTTTTTGGGAAATTATACCTTAAGAAGAATGTCCCATGTTGGTGCAGGTATAGTCTTAACGGTGTATTTTCAATGAGTGCAATCATAGCGTGCACTCCAAAAGTATCTAATTGAGCCTAAATCTGATAGTTGGTTGACTTCTAAGCTGAATCATATTGAATGAGATTAAATGTAGTAGGTAGTACATTAAGTATGGCCATATGGAACTTTTTGGTTTATTTTTAACATGATTGATTTTTGCGTGTCAATTATCGGACCATGTAACTTTAACCGCTCCCACCCTGATGGAAATCCAAATTTGCTTTACATAGTCTATAACACATTGTAAGAGAAGGAGTGTTCAGGGTTAGATGTACTCAACCTTTTGATTCCTTTTAATACAATAGTTATCTCAGGGAATCCCAAATCATCTTAATGTGATGAATGAGAGATATATTGAAACTGAATTGGCCAAATCTAAATGGACAAATTCATATACCAAACCAGGTTCTGATTTATATTTATGGTATATTTCATTGTTCTCTACCAAAACAAACATGTTATGGTCTTATAACCTCTTTTTTACTCCAAAGAATTTTTGAGAAATAAGAGTAACACGAGTTTGCTGGTTTTTTTACTCTTATTTCTGTACTTTCCTCAATTTAACAAATTTTCTTTCAATGGAAAGAACCAAAGCACTGAAACAAGTTTGGTACCATGATTTAGGGGGCATCACTTACTTTCACCTGATTTAAACTATGCTTTGATTTTTGTATATTTAACTATTGCTAAGAGAATTATGAAAAATACAAATCATTGGAAAATACCATTTTTACCATTTTCCGTCCCCCGATTTTCACCAGAAGGAGACATAGGACCAATACCATATTGCTATCAGAGTTAAGGCACATGATGGCCTTTCCATTGGTGAAGAGCATTAGCTGGTACTATTCATTCCTCCTACCAAAATTGGGCATTGAAAAGTGGCAAAAATCGATTTTTGCCCTTTTTGAGTCGGCCATATTGGATTTGCATATCATGGCAGACACTGCATCTTTGATTTTCATGTTGAGACCTTCATTGACATTTGGAATCCAAATTTCTAGGGCATTTAAAGTAACGGTTTTGATGCTATGAATTTTCAAACCTTTTCGAATTTCAGTTCAAACAGGAAAATTTACCACCTTTTATGCTCATTGGTAAAGTATAAGCCTTTATCAAAACCTCCCAATATTGGCATTTCCCAAGAGTGTATGAATGTGTGAGATGGCTCAAGCAATACCAGACCTCTAGCTCATTGCATCTTGAAGATATTGCACTTTGAAGATGACACCAAATTGGGATTTTGCAAACTGAGGGCCAAACCTCCTCATGTTCAGCGGCCAAAATCCCGGAAAGTTACGGGAGTTGGAAGCTACAATTTTGCATGTGGTCATGAACTACATACATCTTCATGTAGGTGGAACATTATAAGAATCTGAGGGGGTCATGCGGGGAAAGTTCCTCAAATCTGTCTATATATGGCGGAATGGCCCTAGAGCTAGTTGAAAATGTTAAGTTTTATTTCTTGAACTTGAATAATTGATTTAAGTTAAAAGATGGTCTTCTATTCATCTCTACAGGCATGCTTTGATATATATATATGTGACACGATCTGCGAAAAAGGCCCTTAGTGCAGGGTGCACTAAGGTCCCTTTTCCCAGTACATGTCACATATATCGTTTTTAGTATGGACTTACTTCTTTAGACTTTTTTCCCTCAGTTTTCTTTTTAAACGTGCATATGTATATATACACATAAATATATAACAACAATAACAAGTGAGAAAGCAGATAATTGATGTTATAGACTTTATTTCTGGCGCTTGGAGCACATACTGTTGACTATTGAACATTAATACAACATGATAAAGGTATAAGAAAATAAGCCATGATAATGCGAATATGATCTAGTAGAAAGTAAAATTTGAATTTGGAATATGGAGAAATGTGTCTGTATCATATTAATATCACAGTCATAAAGATGATATATTGATCATCACATCACAATAAATACTACAATATATATATCTACATTGACACACTCTGATCAAGTGGGAGACTGATGTGATGATTGTATGGTTAGTGTCTACACTCAAGGAGAACCCAGGAGAACCAGGAGTGCAAATCTAAATGTTGGTACGATATCAATATCATAGCACTCATCTCATTAGAATAAATATCACAATTTGTGTACATAAAAAGACAATGTATAAAATACACCTCAAATAACAGAAGAATGATGATCCATATTAGACTAGTGGTCTACTGTATGTGTGTTATGTAGATCAGACAGACTATGGAGACTGATGTGGTCATTATAAGGTTATTGTCTGCAGTCTGGGAGAACCCAGAAGAACCCAGAGTGACTGAGAACTGGACCAAGCATCTGTCTGTATCACATAAATATCACAGTCTTGAAGAAAATACATTGATCATCTTTTTATCCCTTTTTTTTCATTAAAAAAAAATCCTTTCAGATGATCCATATTAGACGAGAGTGTCTACAGTATATACATGATATAACTCAGAGAGACAGATCATTGTACTAAATTGATGGTCCATCCACTCACAGTGCTATATTCAGCATAATACAAATATGATCTAATAAAAAAGTACAATTTAATTCGGGAATAAGGAGAAATGCCTACTAAAATATGAATGCCACACAGTATACCATTTGGGTCTGTTCTACTTCATACACATTATATAGATCAGCGTCTGCACTCCGGGAGAACCCAGGAGAACCCCGAGTGACTGAGGACTGGACACAGCCTCCGCCTGTACTTCCACAGACGGGAGGGACCTGCAGCACCCCCTTCAGTAACTCGCAAGAACCGGTAGATGCTGCCACCTACCAGGTCCCCAAAGAACCACATCTGGGAGCATGTGGTCTCCATCCACAGTGACATGTTAAGATATCTGTGTAATAATGTAAAACAAGAAGCAGCCCTCGACAGAAACCATGCTAATTAGTGGACAGTGTTCTGTGATAGTAAACTGTATGCTGTACTAAATTGAAGGTCCATTCACTCCATATACTACTTCATATTCACAATGCTATATCCAGCATAGGTTACAATATTTCCCTGACCTCCCCAATACCCTGACTACTCAACATTGCCATGTGATTTGTGCCTACATATAATCTAACACATGAGTTGATACATTGAGACTGATGCAGTTCATACTTTGCCATATGATGTCAATGCAGTTTTGTTAAACCATTCACACAGGTGTTCTTAAGTTGCTTTCAGTCCATATGTTGCTTGTATGGCGTTGTTTTCATTCTCTCATTTGTGCAATTTCTGAAGGTAAAAAACAGAGCAGCGTGATTATGAAGAATGGACCAGTATCATCTTTAAGGGGCTAAAGATAAATTTATATTTCTACTTTAACAAAATGGCTGAAATAGGGTAGGAGTGTGCTTAATTTGGGTTGAATTTGGCATTCCTCCCTCACCACCTTTCAGGAAAGTAGCCGTAAAGAGAGACTATGTCACAAGGGCTTCACTCATCCATGATGACCAAAAAGTGCATGGTGTACTTTCTTTATAACTTAGGTTACTTTGGAGGAATATTTACCTTCTTGTAAGACCGCTGGGCTCGGGTGCGGCTTGCCTTACGCTAAGCTTGGCTCCTGTCCTTCCCCTCCAGGATAGTCTCCAGTGTAGTCACCTTTTTCAACCAAATATTTTCTCCCTTCATGGCTTCATCAGCATGCAGGGTTTTGGCATCTACTTGGACTTTGACTTCTTCCAATTCCTTCAGTAATTCCCGAATGGCATCTGAATGTGCCATGTCTGCTTTCTTTTTGAGGGCTGCATTATTAGCTTTTATCTGAGCCGCCTCATCTTGGTAGTCGTCTAGTTGTTTTTTGTATTTTTCTGTTAGACGTATGGCAGAATCATGCTCATTATATGCTTCATGTTTCTTCTCTATCTCGATGATGCGCTGGGCCTCGTCCTCCCTCTGGGCCCTGCGTGCCATCATAGTGGCCATGTCAGCCTTGGATAGCTTAGACAATGCATCCTTTGCAATCCACTCTGCATGCTTTTTCTCACGCTCTGCATACTCCTGAGCATCATTAGCATCTTGTACAATCTTCAAGAGAAGCGGGCCTTTCAGCATACTCCTTCTCTAGTTTTGCTCTTTGCCTACTTTCCTTGTTTTTCTGTTTGGCATCACATTTTGCCTTCTTTTCTTCCTCTGCCAGGCTAGTGTCTTCAGCCTTAGTCTGTTTCTTTGCAGCCTATTTTGCTTTCTTCCGTGCCTTTTCTTCAGCCTTTCGAGCAGCCCTAGTAGTCTCCTGAGCAGCCTTAGCTGTCGCTTCTGCTGCTACAGAATTTTCTCCCTTCATTTTTGCCAAAGCCTTCTTGATGAAGTTTTTTGGCTTCTGTGCAGATTTAATTTTATTTTTCTCTGCCATCTCAGCTGCTTTTGTAATTGTTTCAGACATCTGTGTGCCACGTTTGCTTTTCACTTCAGCAACCATTTGGTCCGGAGAGAGAATGGTCTGTTGTTCAACTTCAGTACTGGTATTTACCTCCTCAGTTTTAGCCCTATTAAAGAAGGAGAAATCACATTCTTGAACTTGGAGTGACAAGCAATTACATGACCAGCTTAATTTAGGTTCTTATTTTGATTAGTAATTTGCAAGCCTTTTCCCTTTGTATCAAATATATATCTCTATGTATTGGCATTTTTTAGATTTAAAGTTTGGGTTATTTATATTGTGGTTACTTTTTTAGTACATTGATTCTAAATGTGTTAACATGACTTCAACTGTAAGGCTTTCAACAAACAACAGAAATGGTTAGGGTAAAAGAGAGTTTCCAGTAACATCCTAAAAAAAATCCCTGGGTATCAGACACTTTGAAATTAAATTACCGTATTTGAAGTAATTAGCACCCTGGGCGCTTGTGAAATTATTTTTATGGTAGTTTTAATACTTAAGAGTTTAATTGTCTCCAAATTCGTGAAACTTGAGCCTTTGTTCTAGTCTTAAAATGCCCAAGAAAGGGGGAGGGCGCTTATTAGGGGGAGGGCGCTTTTACGTCAAATGCAGTAATTGAATTTCAGAAAAAGTTCAAATGTTAGGGTCGGTCCTATTTTTGCTAAATAGGGTCAGGTGACTGAAAGCCTTAGTAACATAGTAATAATAAGCATGATTACAACATACATCCTTAGAACAAGCTTGATAGGTATTAAGAAAACGTTAACAAACCAAGAAACTAATTGCCAAGATGCACACACACAAATATCAAGCAATCTCTGTACCTCAGTACCAACATATCCTTTAAATAATTGGCTTCCTTCATGATTGTATTCTGCTGTACAAATTTATCAAAAAAATAATTGTCATGTTATGTCATATTTGTTTTTGTGACAATGAATTATGTAGGCCTCCCTATTCCCTACACAGAGAGAAGTAAAGGTGTCAAATATGTCTCCCATGTGGCTGTAGTTAATTAGAGAGTCATACAGCTAATGTGATGACTCTGCTGATATGAAGGGTCAACCTGAGTTGACTCTCTACTATCAGTGTCAACTTGAGTTGACTCTCTACTATCAATGACAATAGCAGAGTCAATAGCTGTTTGACACTCCATTTTTGCCAGAGCCACGTGAGAGACACAGTTGACACCTTTACTTTTCTGTGTGTATTGATGGGTATTCACAGCTGTTCTTAACAGAATTAAACCTCTGATCTTCATTTTGGGGCCTATTCACAGCTCTTCTACCTTGAATCTTGACAACTAGAGAGAAAATCTGGAAGAAAATGCAAGAAAAAGAACCAATTTCTACTCACACATTGATCGTAGATCTTTCACCCAGGTTGGTAGAGTTATCGAGGGTTTGGGTCCCCACGTCCACCCAGTTTGGTCCTGGTTTAGTGTCAGGATCTCCCACGGTCACTGCTGGAATTATGGTAGGGCTAGCACACTGACAGTGACACTGTACGCCATTGGCATTGACCTTGACGCTGTTGATAGGCAGCGGATGGAGTAAGCGTCTGATGTTGGTAGAAGTAGAGTCACCTATCCATAACAACCATCCACCCCCAGCCCTGTCAGGAAAATCCACCTTGAATGGCGAGTATAACCAAGAAGTGGCAGAACAGACGGTGCGTAGAATTATTTAATTGTGTCATCTTACGGAGTTCCAAATCGGACTGCTGATACATGCTCAGACGGGCTATCGATGTTGGGCACTTTCAAGATCGCAGATCGCTGTTTGTACCACGATATCATGAAACCATCATTGCTAGAGTTGCTAGAGACGGCACCTGGTCAGAGACGGCACCCGGTCAGAGACGGCACCTGGTCAGAGACGGCACCCGGTCAGAGACGCACCCGGTCAGAGACGCACCCGGTCAGAGACGGCACATGATCAGAGACAAAAACATTATCCCAAGATCTTGAGACACAGCCATATATGCAGCACTGAGGAGTGACTCCTGAACTGCATTAATGCATAATGAAGGTATACTAGGCATAGCACGTTAACGCAGTATGCTTGTTTGACTTAAATAGTATGAGAAAAACAACATATATAGACCCTTGGTGAGAAAAATCAACCAACCTTCCATATTTTGAATATGTACATGTACCCTATTTGACTTAATAAGCGCACAGTTCGCTTAAAAAATATTATGAACACCTTTAAGTAGTTAAGAGTTTAATTAGGGTAATAAATTATTACGTCGAATACGGTACTCACAATAACAAGGAAATTACCAGTATACTTAACACGTTTGTTGCTTTACAGATGCTAAAAACCTTATCAGATGGATGCTGCACCCAGACCCCTGGAAACGTCCAAACATGGCTCAGATGGCTGCTGATCCCTGGGTGCGTGGAATCCAGCTCAGCCCTGTCCCGCCAAAAGTAAGAGCATTTACGTTCTTTCATACCTTAGTACATATGAACTGTATGAGTTTCATTGCACAAGCAAGGAAATATTCTGTGCACATTTTCCGATTTCTTTGAATATTGAAAAAAATATTTAGCTAATGTCCAAGTCCTAATTCTATATGCTGGGTGCTCCATGTCCCATTGTAACACTTATGGCTGTCTCATGAGATTGTAACACCTGGTCAAAGACTGCACCTAGTCAAAGACGTTTCAATTGCTACAGTCATGAGACACAGCCTTATAAGCACACATTGCTTCCCTGAGTTTTACTTCCAATTCTTCTTTTTCAGAATAACAGGGTTTTTGTTTTTTCATTACAACAGGTACCAAAGCCAGAATCAAAGAGCACGGGTGACGTGGATCAGCTGTCTCCTAGCGTGACCCGCTGCAGTTATGCACAGGCCACTGTGAGGTGTGGGGGCGAGCATGTCATACTGCATAGCCACATACCTGACAGAAGTAAGGAATTGAAATGCAAGATTTACTTTGCTCAACTACTGGAAGCACTGTATTCTATTCATCCCAATTAAATACATTAAATTATAACCAAATAAACTTTGTAATATATAATATAATAACTTTTTTCAAGCATTTCTGTCTACATAGCCCCAATTTCAGCTGTTTTGATGCTGGCCGGTCATGGTCACCTGGTGAAAGAGGTCACCAGCTCATAGACTATCAGGTTAATCAACAAGTATCGATCTGGCCTAAAGTTTATCCTTGCAATAACCACTGAGTTGTTTTTTTCCTAGAAACTGCCTATGCCATGGATGTGGACTTCCCTAAGATGTGCACCAAGCTGCAGCCCCAGTGTAAGACCAAATCCAACCCGCCCAAACTGCACCCTGCCCCACGCACCAACACCTCAGCCAACGCACAGTCTGAGCAGAAAATGGCTGCCCCTAAAGACTCCAGCACCATCAACGAGCAGGGAAAGTCAGCCGATGAGCTCAAACAGGTAGGGGTGAATTTTATAATATAGGTTATCAGTTATCTACCATTTGTGTCAATATAACAATACATATTAGTTATTCGGTATATATAAAGAAGAGATGGATTAAACCTGAGAAAATGTCATTTACATGACAAAAGCTTCAATGATGGTAAATTGAACTTTACCGGAGTAAAACAATGATCTAAATAAACGCTGTCCTTGAAATTATATGCCTAAACATCTTTGAAATTTTTGGCAGGGAAAAACGCTTGTCGACTCGGTTATCTGATAGACTAAAAATAGCGATGTATCAATACCCATGATACTAATGACATCTCTACAAACAGGTCCGCTCCATCGAGAGCACCCTTCATGTACGAAGCATCACCAAACCACAGACCTCCACCAGCCTGGTCCAGATCCATGAGGCTGTCATCTTGGACAGCTTGAGTCTTAATTCTGAGGAGGTGTTTGGGTCGCGACCGTTGTCCATATGCTCCTCAGCGTCTGTGATGGCCTTTGATCATGCTGAGTCTGAGTTCTGTTATGCAGACAGTGCAGAGCTGGCTGAACAGATGGTCATCAACACCACCGCTAAGAGACTCGGTACTCCAGCTATTGGAGTCAAGGTAAGAATTGTTCAGTTAACCCTTCAAGGACGGCCAAAAGCTGCTATGATTAGCTATGGGGACGAGACCTTTTGCAGGAACTGTCCATAAGGGCCAAGGTTTGCTGAATCCCGTAGAGTTATGATAAATATAGTCAATGCTCGCTGTGCCATGGCATCAACTATAGTTGATGCTTGCCCTACCATGGTATCAACTATAGTTGATGCTCGCTAACAAAGGGTTAAGCAAGTTTATACCTGCATGGTACAGAAATCATATGTCTAATGGGCAATATTACCGCTCACACTTAATTACATAGTGGCCTAGAACAGTACTAGAAATGTGAGTGAGACAAGCGTGGTGATAATGCCGCCTCAATACTTAGTTTACCAAAGAAGTCTCATAAGTTGCAATGGCCTTCCTTAATCAAAGAGACCCAAAATCTACTACAGCAAAAGAATTTAAAGAAGAAAAGAATCCCTCATACATGTCTAGATTTGAATTCTCATCTCATAGATGCAATTTGTGGACAAATCCTAATTAAATTAAGGCAGTCCTTAGGGTACTATTTACACCTGTAACTTAAACAAATCAATCAATCAGTATGTACCAACCTCCAATTGCAGAAAAGAAAGCTGGTTCAGTCTGCAGCTCCAGCAACACCAGCAGACATGCCGCCGCTGACGTTCACGAGTCCCGCCACTCAAGTCCCCAGTGAGTACTCAGTCATGGAACCCAACAGCCCTAGCTCCTACATAATGAAGCACCCTATTCATGACATCAAGGGGTATGATGATATCTCATCGGATGAGGCTGGCGATGGTCTTTCTGATGATGGCAGCTTAGGAAAGGTAATAAAGGTGAGTCTCTGAAGCTCTTCATTATATACTGTGTGATTTACGTATATGACCTCTTCCACTTTCCCTGAACATTCAGACATTATAAGTTGTGCTTATATTTACTTCATAACTTTATGTTCCACTTAAGTGCTGACACAGACCTGTGGTTTCAAAAACCCTTTTGTTCATCGATTCAATTCCATTTAAAAAGTTGATTGGATTATCATTAAACGCTTTGTGGTCTTAATACTGCGACAACCAGCCAAGGGTAATAGATGGACATATTTTTTCAGCGATGTCATTGGTATTATATGTATAGATAGATACATTGCTATTTTTTATGTATTTGATAACCGAATCGACAAACAATGGGTATCGATACGCCACCATCTTGGATTCGTTTTTTGCTATATGTCACTTTTTACTGTGTGTAAATCAGACATTTATTAAGATTTTTAGATAAGAAAATGTGAAAAAAACCTTTAGATTCTTATTGAAAAAATGTATGTTTTTATGGCGTGAAAATTAGACCATTATTAAGCTTTTTAGGGAGTCCTCTGTACTCCCCAGCAAATTGGGGTGATAGCTGGTGAAGCTGGGGCACCCCTGGGTCAGAGCAGTTTGGGTCATAACGCACTGGGTCAGTGTGGGTCACCCCCTGTCAGCTCTAACCCAGCCTGATGAAAACTGACCCATCTTACAATAGTGCTCATGACGCAGTGTTTCCTAGTGGGTCACTCACTGTCAGTTTTTCCCCAGCATGTCACATTCTAACCCATATGAAAATAGGGGTTATGGCACACTGGGTATGCTTGGGTCAACCCAAGTCATCCATTTTAAATTACATGTACTATTGGAAAGTATCTGAATACATCCTTTCCAACTATTGATATCAATTTATATGCTCTTACTTAATATGCAAACTAGACTTAAAGGGCAGATCATTAATACTGGTTATTTCAACCATATTATGGGAAACATCATTAACAAAACATTTACGATAAGAACCCCTTTCTAATGAAATTGTGGGATAGGGTTGATTGGTTGGTTAGTCGAAAACACACTTTTATTCAATGACATATTGTTTAAAGCAATATTCTTACAGAATACAGCATCTAGGAAGGCAGGACGAGTTAAAATAGTTTCAATAGTTTTTATTCTAAAACGATATATAAGAGAATCTATCAATGATAGGTAATGTATACTGCTTATGGTTATAGCTTAACTCTACACTAACCCTACACTACCCCCCCCCCCCACCCCCACATCCCCCCCGCACACCCTGGCCCTAGATTCCCACCATCCAGGTCACGTGATGACGCCATCCAAGCGTAGGTGACGCCATCTTGGCTGCAGACAAAGGAAGACAAAAAATGGAATGGAGTCTACAACGGGAGGAGGATGCCCAAATTGTGGGGAGGTGACTGAGTAAGTGCTGGACAATGCAACAACGGAAGGAGGACGCTCAGATGCTGGGGAGGTGATTGAAAGGGTGCTGGACAATGCTACAACGGGAGGAGGACGCTCAGAGGCTGAGGAGCTGATTGAAAGGGTGCTGGACAATGCTACAATGGGAGGAGGACGCTCAGAGGCTGGGGAGGTGATTGAGAGGATGCTGGACAATGCTACAATGGGAGGAGGATGCTCAGAGGCCGGGGATGTGATTGAGAGGGTGCTGGACAATGCTACAACGGGAGGAGGATGCCCAGAGGCCGGGGAGGTGATTGAGAGGGTGCTGGACAATGCTGCAACGGGAGGAGGACGCTCAGAGGCCGGGGAGAAGACTGAAGGGATGCTGGACAATGGTACAACGGGAGCAGGACGCCCAGAGGCCGGGGAGAAGACTGCAGAAGTGCTGGATAAACTCTATAGGACTAATGATACCAGGGAAGCCCATGAACAATCAAAGTCATATTATGGGAAA
Organism: Harmothoe impar; assembly: GCA_947462335.1. NCBI lineage: Eukaryota > Metazoa > Annelida > Polychaeta > Phyllodocida > Polynoidae > Harmothoe > Harmothoe impar. Next base: position 53,168 of record CANHQG010000135.1, read on the forward strand.
AAAGTAAATAATGAAATCCCCTCCCCCAAAGTCAAAAAGTGATGTTATGAATGAATAAAGATACCACCCAACCTGCCCTGTTCCAAGAAAAATTAAAAAAAAAAAAAAAAAAAATTAGCTATTACATACCCATGTGTCACCTTGGGCCAGGCTGGGTGATGACCAGCTGTGTCAACCTGGGTCAGGCTGGGTCATGATTGACACACCATGACCCATTTTATTTTCAACTAGCACATTGCGCCAGGGGCTGACACAGGATCACCCAGACTGACCTCAGTTTGCTGGGGTATTTCATAATCTGTGAAATAGGTAAGGAGAAGACAGCTAATTGTCAGTCCTATAATAACAAAAACTGTGATCTTGCAAAAATTCATATTTAATCTAAAAAAATATAGCTTGTTGTACACTGAAATATACAAAATGTATTTAAATGTTGTGCTAGCTTTCCTCATATCACATGGGTTTCTTATAAGCCAGGGTTGTTTGGTTGACATTAGGCAGCAAAATGGTTGCTGGTGCCATTTTGCGGCACGGCCTGTGGTTCTCGATGACCGGGGTCATTTTGTGGTTGTAGCGCAGCTTGGGAGCATCTTCCTTCACCATAAGGTCGAGGCTGATTGGCTTGGTAGGTTTGGGCAGTCTCGGGATGGTCAAATGGCCCTTTGCGCGACTTCTCATTGTATACGCACTGAAAGCAAATCACAATGAGTTTAATACAACATTGCTGGCAATTAAGAATATCTAGACTGGGTAAAGAGGGTACAAAATGAGGGAAATAGGGCTGCAGACATAAGGGGTATCTATCTGTGTATAAAGTAGCTATGCACTAAATCATTCTGCCATGGCATTTTAGCTATCAAAGTTAGTAATAACAGGTCCTTTAGTAATATATTCATTCTAATTTAAGATCAATGAGTCATTTGATAATTTATTTATATTTATGCAGGATCAATGAGGAGGCACTATGATATATAGTCCCCCCTAAAAGGTGATGAATCTTAAAATCAAAGAAAAAGTAGATGAAAATTAGTATTACCTATTTGCCTGGAGAGCTTTGTTGTGGACAGGTTGGCTTCTGGTTGTATAATTAGACCCCTTTCAGCACCAACAAGTCTTCTGGACCCATCCCCTGCACACCACCACCCCAACCCCCTCCTATGACATCAGCGTGGCGGACGGTCATGGGATTACTAAGATCGGTGAGACTCCTGTAGCTAAGGGCGTTGAGGTGGCGGAGGTGGTGCGGGATTGGTTCCTCCATGGCGGAGAGCTGCACCTGGGTGGAGTAATTGGTGAGGGAGTGTTGGTCTGCCACCTGGTACTGCTCACTGCCCTCCTCCTGCTGATGCTGCAGGCTCTGTACCTGCTCCAGGGCACCCTGGAGGCAAACACATGGACTCATTAAGGGTCAGATTTTAACAGGGTTTGCACTATATTTAGTCACAGCTTTAACATTTAACAGACTTTTACCTAACAAATAATTCTTTTAATTCACAAGTTTGGAAATTTTCAAAAATCTAGAAATCAAAGAATGCATTCTGGTATTACTGGCAGCATTTGGAAAATTGTGCTAAAAAATGTTTTAACTGATTTTTAAATGACATTTTCTCAAAATCTGGATTATAACTGACAATTCAAAAAAGAACTGACACCTACTGCAAGTTCAAGTTCAAGTTCAAGTTTGAGAAATTTATTCACCTTTTGTTGTACAATTGAGCTCCATCATATTAAAGGAATAATGCAATGTTACAATATTTAATAAATGTAAATGCAAATCCTTTACATTGGTTAATAAATATATATCCTATAGGATATCACCCTTGACACGTAATTATACAGTAATATGCTCAAAATATACAGTGAATAGGCTGCTGCTTAGGTTACACACCTAGTTTTCGTTAGCCACCTTATTTACAATGTTTTGTTTGTTTTATCCCGTGTAATTATCTATGTAGTAAAAAAATAAAAATTACAAGTTATAGATATTTAATTAATATAATTAAAATCCATATATAAATATGTTTTACACTAAAAAATAAGAATAACATTATTTACACTATGTACAATTCTAATTAATGAATTACATATTTACAATGATTTCAATAGTAATCAATCTTAATAACTATTTTACAGGGACTAAACGTGGCCATAACAATGACTCATCAGTGTATGCTAGAATCTATATTAATGCTGCAAATCCATTTCTACTCCGGAAATGGAAATGGAATTTGCACTCTAAGCTTTGATGAGTTTTGTTTAATGAAAGTCATATAAGGTTAGGTCATTTCAATAAGGCAGCACACATACCATTTGATGCACAAGCTCCTCTTGCACACCATCGTCAGCTACTTGCATAGTCCCACAGTCACCGTCCCCCTATGTTTGTGGAGCTCCCTCTACGACCGTACTGACACCAGTCTCCTGCACCCCGTGCTCTGTTGGCAAGGAAACAACCAACTCCTTGGTCACCGGATCTGTCTCCATGTGATGACTGCTACCGCCCTCCGTGGTATAGCTGGCACAATCACCAGGTGGTTGCTCTACCAAACAGACCATAGTACTGCCCATGGGGCTCACAGGAATGGCCTCACCCCTGATGGGTGGTAGGTAGCCAAGCGAGGCCATTTTGTTGGCAGGGTTTGTGTTCAATTGCCGCGGGCATTTGGCTGGTCTCAGCACTCACCGACCTAGAAACAATTAAGTATTTTGTGAATGTCACAATGAGAATTCTCAAATTAATTAGGTCAATTAGCAGCTGTAGATGTACATACGCGAGCACAACCTGTGCACTGATTTACAGTGGGAATTATAACATTTTTACTTGGGATTTAGCTAAGTGGAAAGTACATGCAAATATCAATTAAGGTAAATGTTGAGTAAACTTCTGTATATTTTTAGCATAATCTATGCACAAATTTACAGTGGGATTAACAAACATTTACACCATTTTTACTTGGAAATTACTGGAATTGAAAGTCCATGTAAATATCAATTGCTGTAAATGCTAGGTAAATGCGTGTAAATCCATAGCACCATCTTTGCACAGATTCCCAAAGAGATTTACACGTTTTTACAGGGTGTTTACATATTGTAAAACCCAAAACTCGTGCTGTGTACATCAGTGATAACATTTTGGGCAGATGGTATTCCTTGGCACCCTTTAATAAAGATGCTGTCAATTGACTATTGTGAAGAATTAAGAAACTGTAGTTGGTCTCTTACTACGTATGTGACACTTGAGTACAAAAACCAGACAAGGTAAATTAGACTTTAATATACGGCGACTTTATTGTAAAGGTAACTCTGGTGTATTATAGTACAAGTATAACCAGCGGATATACCAGATCAGAACAGATATATAATACAGTGGGGCAACCCTATAGCATAGAGTTAAGCCCGTGAGCACAGGGTGGTCATGTCACGACAGTCCCAAACCTGACTGACTTCCAATGGGGAAGTAGCCGTCTTATATACAGCGCTGCGTAGCCACGTGACCGTACTAGCAGCGCCACCTGTTAGGTTTAGTTATGTAAAAATGATTATGTAACAACTACCGACGGTAACCGAAGGTGGTACCGGTACACTACCGTATAGATAACCGAACTAGAGGAGTCGGTGTATGTAACGAACCGACGACACTAGTTAGATGAATAAAACAGTTATTAAACACAATAGAACCGTGTTGTCTTACATCATACAACATACAATAGATATACAACAATAACAGTTAGACTTTATAGTCAACCCGTTACAAAACTATTGAATTTTGATCGAATTCTAGGTTCTTACTGAATTCTGGCATCACTAGAGTTAGTCTATAATAACTCCAGACATTTATCAATTGCTTAAATCATAAAGTTAATGCAGTGCTACATACTCATATAAGTGTTGACCGGGGTTGAGACAGGGTTGGGTTTACGTGGAGGTGGGGCTGGGATGTGGCAGGCCGGTCGGGGCTCAGGGAAGGTATCGTCGTAGAGCACTGTAGACAAGAACTGACTCACATGCTCCTCTTTTGATATACCTGGCAGCTGCATCACCTGAGTCAAGATATCATATTCACATCTTATAGTCAAATATCTAAGAGATGATTACCGTATTTGACGTAATAAGCCCACACTCCCTAATAAGCGCACACCCCCCATTTTTGCCTGATTTGTTTACTAATCTCAATTTCTAACCCCAATTAGGCAGTCCTTAGGGTACTATTTACACTTGTAACCTAAACAAATCAATCAATCAGTATGAACCAGCGCACTGAGCGCTTATTACTTTGAATACAGTATGAAGAGTGAGGTGCCCCCTTTAGAGTAAGCTACATTTTTGATTGTTTGTGAAATCTACATTGAATCCTTCTCAGAATTTTTCTTAGAATCCAAGTTCTGACTTGGCTCTGTAAAATTGGGGATTGGGTTAGGAGGACCATTTTTGATCAGTACAGGGGTTTTCAGTAAATCATTTGTTTCTCAGCCCAAGCAAATCGAATAACTCAGTTATCACAACTATGGGAATCAATTTCCAAGAATTCAATCAATTTAGCTGACTTGACATTCAACAAATAGATGTGCTGAAGAAGGGACCCTTCTCCAGTCAATGAAAATGACCAATCTCAAAAAAACTGGAAATGTTTAAGTATAGCCCTTGAATAACTTTTTAAATCAAGCACAGGTCTACGCAACATTACGGAAAACATTAGAAATCTGGGAGAAAATTGAAAACTTTCATCTATGTTGGTTATCCCATAGAGTGGGTTATTAACCCATTTTACGGGCCAGAACTTGTGGAGCTTTGTCCATTGATTTTTTTTTTCCTCTCAAAACATATCAGCACAAGTAATTCAAGGTTTCCTAGGCTCACCCCTGTAAGATTGACCTCCTCCTCATAGGGTGGACGGAAATACTGGTACTGTATGCCCATCCAGGGTTCCATGGACCCCAGGTCGGTTGGCACGGTGCTGGCACGCTCTGACTTGAAGGAGACGGCGGTGAGGACTTCTGAGACACTATCAATCACCTCCATAGTGGGCTCAGAGTAAAAACATGGCTCATCGAAGTCATCAACAAAGTTCTGAAGAACATGACAGAGATGTCTAGATTGTGTAATGTATGGCATTTATCTAATGATTATTGCTCTACAATTAATTACTCTTTAGTGAAGAGTTGTTGATCTCAATTTTCTAGAGATGTAAAATATGTAGGGATGTCATTGGTATCGAATTTCATAGGTTATCAGTTATTCACTATTTTGGTGTCGATATATATAATATATCAGTCATTCAACATATCCAAAAAAGAGGTAGATTAGGCAAAATTGATTTTGCATTTTTGGGGTACAGATCTTCTGTTAGGCAGATATTAATCTGTACAAATATATATTCTATAGAATCACTACTGGATCAATGTTCAGTATAGAGGATTTTATATTTCGGAGTATACTATTTAGCATACCAACACTAAGAAGTTGTACAACAAATCTTAGGCTGTATTTCTGCATTGTCTCATTATTTTCTCAGACTGCAGGACCAGGTGGAATTACCATTCATCTTTGTTGAAAGATTCCTTTAAGCCTGACCCTCCGTGAGCATGTAATAGTTTTCAATATAGCCATGTGGTCTATACAAGGAATTGCCTGCACCAAGTTATATTCAATAATTTATTTGGATTCAATGTTCAAGTATCTCCAAAGGTATAAATATATGTTTTTAGGTGCTAAAAAAGGTATTATATGAACAAATCCTGTAGGATATGAAATATCCAGCCACTAGGACTTTACAAGTACACTGCAGTGCTCTTCGTGTGACTGAGGGCCCTTGATGGCGGCTGAGCTCCGGAGTAGAAATGGATTGTCTCCACTGCACAGACAGACACCACAGCTCCGAGAGCAGGCAAATGAGATTGTATAAAAACCATATCTGTTGATGACCATTTATTTATGCATATTCCATACTTCATTTTATGTGAAGCACATTTTTAAATATGATGATACATATCACTAAAACTAGAACTGCATTTGCAATTTATTTTTCTAAAGTGACTTCATTGCTATAATATATTAAATAAAAAGTTGCAAATGATCATGTCTCGTGTCAAGTCTTTTTTTCAATACATAAAAACATGAAAGGTTTCGGGAGTGGTCATTTCTTAGCAACGGGAAACCAAAGAACTTTGAAACACTTTAAGGAGGGGGGGGGAGGTATTCAACCCCTCTAGAGGAGAGGGGAATCAAATCTCACCTCTTTTTTCTTCATCTTTGGACCTGAAGATTATTGGGAAAAATTTCACCAACCCCGACCACTCCCTTACTTTCAATCATATTTGTACAAAGAAGTGAATAATAAGTCAAATATAGTAGAAAATGAAAGTTTATTACTATGCAAAATTTGACGTTATGCAAAATAGTGATGCAGAAATCACGCTTGTGTATATAATTATAACAGTTACAGAAGGAGAGGGCTGCAACATAACTTCTCCCTGGATCCTTTCTCAATTCAACAATAGCAACTGTCAATAGATGCCAATTTGAACTGCCAATGGCCTTACACATTACTTTTTGCAAGCATAGACAATGTTATTAATGCAACAGTCTTGGGTTTTGACAATCTGGATATCTCCAAAATTGCACTCATTGAGAATGGTGGTTAACTCCTTAGCAGAAAGTATCCTTGCCTTGTGACTGATGAGTCGAAGCACCTCATGTTTGGTATCATTTTAAAGCCTATGACATTCTCTTTCATATCTTACATTCCATTCTTGTTTACGAAGAAACTGAGAGGAGTACCTATACTAAAACCTCATTTCAATTTTTTATATTCATATTTTTTTTAATTTTTGGCAAAATTACAGAGAAATCTGGTGGTGGGAGGGTTAAGAAAAATATTTTTTGAATAAAGCAAGAAAATGTTACTCTCCACTTAAAGTTGTCTTTATATTGAATTGGTTTCAAAAAGAAAACCTCATGACGGGTGGAAAAACAAAAGAAATGGTCCGCCTCTATGTATAATGAACAAAAGGTGAGAAAACACTCATCACTGGTGTGGCATAAGTCATTTAAACTACACCAGACCCATGTACTGAGGATATTGGCTTAGTCAAGGCTGAGCATGCTCGTCTGCAACTCATGATCGGCATAGATTGTTGCCAATATCCTCAGTACAGGGGTCTGGTAGTGGTTTAACTATTACGTCCATGGTATCATCCAGCAACACAGTGACTATTTCTCTTTGCTGCCAGTAGGCTAAAATGCCAAATATGGTAATACTGTAGTGATAATCGTTTCCTTTGGGTCTGTAGAGTTTTGTGTGTGAATAGATGAGAACTCTGGTAGATGGATTGATAGTGGATCTTTATTCCTGTATGATGATGTAGCAATCACAACTGAAGTATAACTGCAACTGCACTGACACCTCTGGCTGATTGCCCTTTTATAAACCTACAGGATGCTGATGTCAGACACTAGAACACTCTAGAACAGACCTGGGTATGACACAATAGTACATGCTTCTGGAAGCTTCCCAATCAGGCAGACAGTAAACAAGTATAACACATGGTTCCAGAAGATTCCTGAATAGGATACTACAGGGTCTTACTTTTAATAGTGGGAGTGGGGTCCCTGCAAACACGACCTCAGGCAGAACTTGTGTAGTTCTTGAATCACAACTCGGGATCCCTGCGAGAATTGTGCATGTATCTGGCACGAGAATTTGTGAACAGCTTTTGACTGTGTCATATTCTGTGGAATTCCACGTTATTTATATCAAACAGAACTTGGGAATTGAAAGTGTGCAACTGGGTAGAATCCAGGGAGGTAACAATGACACAAGAAATGCAAAAGATATTCCCAAGAATTGTGAATATATCCTTATTACAATAAGAACTTGGGAATTGAACGTTCCCAACTGGGTAGAATCCGGGTTGGTCGCGAATGTTCAATTCCGAAGATCTGTTTGGAGGGGTGATTACCTGTGTTGAGGGCTGTGTGTACCTTGGTGAAGAGTTCCCTCAGTTTGTCTGCTCCGTGGTGGTGTACCACGTTAGCCAGGAGGTGGAGGTCAGCTGCTGGTAGCGTGTCCGTGCTGTAGTCCACTGTCACACAACATAAAGTATACACTGCATGAATGTTTGCATTTATTAAATTAAGCCAATTTTAGATGCCTTAAGGTGGGTCGTGGCCATTGCAGATTGGACTACTGCACATCCATTTGCGCATATAGCCCATAATGGCCAGAATATTGCCATTTTTGGTGAGCATATACCTGGACTAGTTTTCGACACCCAAAATAATTTTTGGACAATTCTGAGCAAAATTGAGCATTTTAGAGCACTTTTATATTTTGATATATTAATTATCGGTATTTTGCGGATTTTCTTACATTCTTCAGGAGCTGTCATTTATAAAGTAATAAATGGCATTTTAAAATGCATCAAAGTGAATGAATTGCTTTAATATATCCAAAGCTACATGTTAAGATAATCTAATATGCAGATTGATGGGAATTTATCCATAATGTAATGCTTCAAAAATTTGATTTCGCCCATTCTAGCATTACTTTTTCTTTCAAAGGGCCAAAACCCTCAAATTATGCACGGCACCCCATATCAAAATTACGTTTATTCTTCAGCAAATGATCCAAGCAATCTCTTGGGGAAGTTATAGAAAGATCTGATGACTTTTTCTACTACTTTTCTTTGATTATGTATAGAAATGATGAAAATTTATTCCAACAATTCACCAAAAAATGAATTTTGTCCACAAAATGCACGTTGATTAATCTCCGAAAATATTTTTAGAATAAAGGTATATATCCTTGTGCTCATTGTGTGATGTTTCAGAATTCTGTGGTTATTGTTTGATAGAAAAAAAATCATAGAAATCTTTATATTATTTTCGTTTTTATAACGTAAAATTAAAATGTTTTTTTTTTCAAAATCCCATATTTAAAAAAGTAGCACCGCAACCCCTAACTTTTTTTCCGTTTTCTGTTTTCAAATGATTTAGGGTACTTACAGAAAAAAAATTGGGAAATTCTGCTGACTTTAATTCAATGGGATCGACCCACCTTAACCATTCAAGAATGATATTTCATTAAACTATGACATTTGTCGTCATGATGCACCAATGCAGCCCGGCAACTGACTCTCCAGTGCTTCATTGGTGCATCAGGAGTGTCTCAATCCGACACGGTTGGCATGATGATGGAATGCAGCTCTGGCAAGTTACTCACCAGGGCTGCATTCATGCATCATGACGACCAAGGGCCTGATGCATAAAGGCATGCCTTCCCTAGAAGTTTAAAGGAACACTCTCCGAGGCTTTAAGTCTAGCAAAGTTATGTTAATGTCACAGAACGGTCCCAACCTTCCACATTGGAACTAATTTAATAGAAAAATTAAATATTATCAATTTGGTGTATAATATGTATACTCTCAACATATCAGTGTCAAATAATGCATGCATCTGTGCTAATTTGAACCAACCTATTACGACCCCTTAACTAAACCTGCCACTAACCTCGACCCATCAGCCCCCAATCGCATAACCCCTAGACATCACTAATAACATCAAAACCTTGTTTTCTTTTTGCCAGATTACTGTACTGTTTCTTCAACATTCTATTCAAATACTAGAACGATAATACTCAAATATTATATTATTAGCTTTCAGTTTCATATAAAACATGTATGTTAATGCCAAACCCGAGCTAGACTGCAACATAAAGAGGCAAAGCCTAATTATATTCCATGATGAATAAAACTGATTTAAAAAGAAGAAATGTATCATCACAATCATAATATTTCCTAACCTGGCAGTATAGAGAGACGAGGGTCCTTGTTCTTGTTGATGAAGTGTTCCTCTATGAGTGGCAGGGATGAGGAGAGTTCTCCCAGGGTGACCTCCATTTCAGGATATGCCCGTAGCAGGGCATAGGAAAACACGCCGGTCCCACCTGTTACCAGGACACATAATATAACTCTGCTTATATGGAGATAACTCATTGTGGTCCAGATAAATAGCTGATACACATTGCTAGGTTTTTCAAATGTAGTGAACAAACATGGCGTAAAATTTGACACAGCGACACAGCCCTTTTTAAATGTTTATACCTCTTTCAAATTTGGATTGACACAAACAAATACACCAATATATATATTATAAGATAAAATTTGATACGGTGAATGGGCCAAAAATTTGGGAACTCATGTACGGCTCAAACCCCTGACTTATGTTGTTTTAGGATAGAGGAAGGACAAACCAGAAAGTTCTTAATATTCTTAAACAAGTTCCTTATATTGAAAAGTATATAGTTTGGCTCGTCAGAACACTTTGTGATACGTCTGTAACCCTAGCGGTTCAGTTTTTATCGCTTCGCTAAGTATATCGTCCGCGATTCGGGTGACTCCATGACGAAAAATACATATTTATGTACAGTATGCCTCAAATACATCACAGCAACTTATAATTTGGTATACAAGCTGGGGCAACATATATCTTTAGGCATACCAAGAATGGATATCATCAGGGAAATAATTTTTGAGATACAGCCTGGTAAATTTTGAACATTTATCAAAAATATAAAAATTTCAACTACATACTTCCAACCTTATCCTAGTTTCCTCAAAATGGTCTTATTATTGGTTAAAATCGCGGTACAATGTCATGATCAGGTGTTTTTATAAGAAACATGAAGCATTATGATATCTGGTTAGACCTAGTTTGCACAGTATAGGTAGAGGGGGGTGTTAAATAGCTAATTTTGTCGTACGGTTTCAGGGACAGGCTCAAACTATGCATTTGGGACCCAAAACTCGGGAAATCGCAAAAATAATTTTTTCAGACCCCCATGACCCCCCCGTACATGGGGCCAGAAGGCAGGCCAAATAGTGAGAAAACAGCCAAAATTCAGGCTTTCAGATTCCTACTCAAACCTCACCATGTCTTCATGAAAATGGTCAGGAACCTTCATTTGGGACCCAAAGAGACCATTTAAAGTCATATTGTTGTGATTATTGGGGTGTTGCCCCCTCTGGAGAAGTGGTTCGTCCATGTTAAAATACAGATCAATCAGCTTTTTTGAAGGCATTTGTTCCCATTCAATCAGGTCCCTATATTTTTGAACAAATTTAAACTTTATTTGCGTATTTGTAAAGTGATTCAGGTACATATAAATATCGGTGTCCATCGTTGCCCGTCAAAGACGAGTTACATTTCATATGATTTACCATCATTTGTCGTGATAACATACTCAAATTAAATATTGAGATCCTTGACATTTTTTATGCACATGATACAAATATTAAAGGACACTTATATGTTCAAGATACTGCAAATATAAGTTAGTGTTGTACCATCAGCAAGCTGTTGTTACGGTAGCAACACATAATTACCAGTCATATAACCATCTTACAGAATAAACAATTTCTTATAGAAACAAGGCGGTATTTCTTACACATAATATCTTGTAATGCCCTCTCCCTTTAAAGAAAAAAACTCTTAGAAAAAAATCAAGGTACCCTATAAATTTAAAAAAGCAATACTTAGATTGAAAGACAGTACATTACAGTCCATCCGGCTTTTTTGGTACAGTTTTCATCATTAATTCCTTCATTTTACCTTTAAAAACCTCAAAATCTACTATGTTTCTCGTGTTTACGTCCAGGGCATTCCATTGCTGTGCACACAGTACCTCAGTACAGTTTTCATACGCAGCATTATTAATTTTTGAATAGGCCAAGGTCGGTGCTTGTGATAGACGAGTAACTCTTACTTTTTTTTCCTTAAAACACTCAAATTGGGCTCTTTTAAATGCTTGAACTCTGACATGATACACTCGTCTATGTTCAAGAGTAGGTAAAGCAGCTAATGCATGTATCAGTCCCGTTGGCGTTAAAATGTGCTTAGACATGCATGTTTTTAAACACTTATTTTGGAGTCTCTGAAGTTCCCCCAAAGAGTTAACCGTTGCACCATTATAAAGAATATCACAGTAATCAATTGCTGATAATACATGAGAAATATATATACGTAGAAGTCCACTATTTCCTATACAATCTTTCAGCTTATACAAAAGTAATGATTTAAATCTGGTATTTCTAATTAAAACTCTCACATGGCTTTCCAGGCTCAACTCTTCATCAAGCATTACCCCAAGGTACTTGTAAGATGGCACCACCTTTAACGGCTTGCCATTTAATAAAATATTTGGTTTCTGGAGATTTTTCTTTTTTTTCTTAGAGCTAAAGACCATAATTTTAGTCTTGTTCTCATTTATGGTTAATTTATTTCTAGAAGACCAAGAGGAAAACCTATTTAAAGCCAAGGAGAGTCTATCAGATAATACATTAAGACTTTTTCCAGATACATAGAGTACTGAATCATCAGCGTATAATATTGTAGAATGGTCATCACCTTCAGAAATGCAGTCGTTTATATATAATAAGAAAAATAGTGGGCCTAGTATCGACCCTTGCGGGACTCCACAGGTTAGGGGCAGCATAGAAGACTTAATAGTATTCGCAACCGAACACTGTTGTCGTCTGGACAGGTAATTTTCAATCAAAGTCAAATTTCTATCTCGTATGCCATATTCTTCCAATTTTTTTAATAAAATAATATAATTTACAGAATCAAATGCCTTTTTAATGTCTATAAAGGCTGCAAGGCTTATATTTCCTTTATTTCTATTATGTAAAATATCATTTATCAAAAGGGAAATAGAATCAAGAGTTGATTTATTTTTCTGATATCCGCCTTGATTTTTACTAAGTACAGAATTTAAATCTAAATGTTCCGAAATTTTTGTGTGCATTAGTCTTTCTAATACCTTGCCTGGAACAGGTAAAACGCTTATTGGTCTAAAATTTGAGACATTAGTGAGGTCCCCCCCCTTGGGTAAGGGGGTGACAGTGGCAATTTTCCAGGAATTTGGAATTTCAGACTTTTCAATTACCAATTTAATAATTTTTATAAATCTATTTGGCATATGTAGGACAGCTTGCTTAAATATATTGGTTGGTAAGTACTCTATTGCAGACGACTTAGAAACATCTATGTTTTTCACACATTCGATAATATCTTCGTCAGAAAAATTAAAGTCTGGCATAGGAACATCACAGCGAACACCATTGAACTCATACTCCGCATTATGTGCTTCAGCCAATTTTGGGCCTATCTCTGCGAAAAAAGAATTTATAAAGGAAGATGTGTCTTCAAGTGGAACCTGTTCCCCTGTATCATTAACCAGATTTATTGCCTTGGATTTGCCTTTACCCGGTAAAATGTCTTTAACCACAGACCAAAAAGATTTAGAATCCTTATAATTAGCAGTACTTAGATCTTTATAATAATTATTTCTTGCTTCGTCAATTTCTGCATTTACAATATTTTTTAGCAGTCTGGCTCGTCTCCAAGCTAAAATGCAAGTTGACTGTCTGGCATCCTTCAATAAATTATTTTTATCGGTAATCCTTTCAATAAGATAATTAGTGAACCAGGGATCAGGCTTATCCAAAACTCTAAATTCCTTGACAGGACACACCACGTCTAGCATACGCTTAAGTATATTGACATATGTTTCCCAACACTCCTCTGCATTTGTACAATTATCAAAATATTCCCAGCTACAGTTTTCAATGCTTACAAGGTAGTTTTCCATATTGAAATTCTTATAAGATCTCCCTCTACCAGCTGTCATGATGAGATTTGAGAAGGAATCTGTAAGCCCGAATTTTGGCTGTTTTCTCACTATTTGGCCGATCTTCGGACCCTATGTACGGGGGGGTCAAGGGGGTGCGAAAAAATTATTTTTGTGATTTCCCGTGTCTTTTGACCTAAATGCATAGTTTGAGCCTGTCCCCGAAGAAAAGTAGATTTATCACCCCCCCCTAGTATAGGCCTAAAGTACCCCTTTTAACCTATTTTACGTCACGGAGTCACCCTGGTGACTCCGTGATGGCAATAATTTCTTGAATAAATGAGCATAAATGGTGGATTTCTATATTAGAACATTAGAGGGAGTGGGTAGGACACAGGAAATCTAGAGATAACTTAAATATATTGGGTATTAATAATTCTATGAAGGTTTAAATTTTCATCAGGGTGACTGGTGACTCTGTGATGAATATGCCGCTGAACTCTTCGTGAGAAAGAATGTGTGGAATGTGGAGGGCTACACTGGCGCTCTGGGCACTGCTGGTTCTCTGTCTTTCTATGCTCCTCTCTTTGTACAGTCTGTTTACACTCACCAGCTGATGTACTTTGGGCTGCTGCTGAAGGTGCTAGGGCTGACTCTGGGAGTCAGGCTGCAGGCTTCTGAGCCTGCTTCTTGATGTTGGGACAGTTGTGGGCCCCATATCTGCAGGAGTAGCAGACATGAGGTTTCTTGCAGCTGGCCTCCTCACAGGACTTGAAGTTGTAGTACCAGCATCGATAACCATCACCTCCTCCATCCCCTCCTCCTGACCTGGCAGCCTTCTTCTTGGCCCCCTTGGATTTCCCTGAGGGAGGCGGGGCCCTACCTCCCCCACCCCCGGTCTTAAGGGAACCTTATCCGAGAAATCTGTTTATCAGGGGTTGAATGCCATAAGCGAGCACTTGCAACCCAATCGGTGGATGCCAGACTCCGCACCACCGCATCATAGGCTATGAGGTAACTGAGGTTGTAGATGACTTCCGCAGACCGATCTGACAGGTACCGCATGTGGGACAACAGCTTAAGGGCATTGTCGGTGCCCTTCTCTACATGCCGCTCCAGGAGACTGCACAGGCAGGAGTTGAGCTGCGCGTAGCTTTTGGGCTTATCCTGGCCATCTTGAAGATACCTGGTGATATCCATGTAAACCACACGCTTGGCCCTCCTCCGTCGTCTGCGGTGGTGCCTGGTACCGCTCGACTCAGATGACAGGGAGCTGTCCGACACAGGGCGGCCAGGCGTCGGGAGGCCAGGCACCGAGTGGCTAGGCACAGGACCCGGGCTCGGGTTCAGTCGTCGGCTTCTGAAGACTCCCAGGCATTTGAACCCAGTACTCACGGCAGTGTTCAACCTCTGGACAGAGGCTGACAGCTTGGCTATGTCCTGTCTCACACTGGTTAACTCCTGCTGTTGGTCTTCCACAAAGTCCCTTAGCCCGGACACTGAGATGTCGTCCTCCTCAGACTCCTGGTAGTCCATCGTCGTACTCGTTGAGGCTGAAAAGAGAGCCATACTGGTCTCTGCCTAGGGCACCTGCAGACTGTGACTTTACAGTATGCCTGGTGACTCTGCCTGTGGGTGTAGTATAGGCCTCCTCCTGGCTACCACCTGCCTGCTGGCCACTTGGCACAGGCTCCACTTTCTCCAGGCCTAGAGCTGCTAACTCCTCCTCAGTCATTGCTGACATAGTACAGTCTCCTAGTAGGTGGCTTGTATCTATGCAGGCATGTCTTACAGGCCCTCAGACCTGACATAGTGGCTGCTCAAGGTAAAACTCACAGAAAAAATACACAGGTGTGGATCCCTGTTAGTTGGTTATGGTCCAGTGAACAAGGAGACCTTGACCCTGACCTGGGGCATACAGAGCCAGCAGGCCAGGTAGGCTTAGTATAAACCTAAGTAACCGGTAGCATTATACTTATATAATTATGGGGTAATTATATACACAAATAGAAAATGATATTAGGGATAGGATGTTTCTGCCATAGTAGACATGGGAAACATGTAAAACATGTCATTTTAGCGTTTTTGACGTTTTCAGGGTTTTTAGCGCCATTGGAGGGCCAGAAAACAGAAAATATTGGGCCAATACACAAAAGATGAAGAATTCCTGAATCGTTAGGATGTTTTCTCACATATACAAAAAAACTGAAAACTGATTATTCTGTAGGGCTAGAAATAGCCGAAACAATATAAGTCAGGAGTTTGTGCCGTACATAATCACAATGTAGCCAACCTTTGACTTTGGTCATAAAGTATGGGGATCCAAAATGTAACCTCATGGGCTGCCAATTAATATTGATCATTATGGCATTAGAGTAGTTGTGGAAGAATTTGGCAAAGCATGCAAAGATACATCAAGTAGTGATCAATAAAGGTGAGACGAAGAGATGAAGATGATGGAGACAAAGATGATAGTGACAAAGATGATAAAGACAAAGATGGCCATAGACTTTCAAATTTTCTTCCCTAGTTTGACCACTTCACTTGCAATGATACTCGGTGGGGAGGTGGGGGGGGGGAGGCATGGATCCCCCCACTTCCCCCCCCCCCCCAAAAAAAATAAATAAATACTAGGCTCAGATTTTGTCCTCTTTGGAGTTTGCATTGCTGTGGTAGAGACAAAGATCAGCCATTAACAAATATGAGGGTTGTGAGGGACGATTCTTTATGCTCAGGAAAAATGTGCTATTCCAATACATTTTTTTCATATACTTTGGCACTGGATAATATATAAATAAATATGAAATATAAATTTTATTTAAAAGAAATAGAGCTACCTACCACCCAGGTCTACCGCCTTTTTGTGTTTGCTGAGGTCAATGGCTGTCACGATGTGGTCTGCATAGGGCTGCCCAATGCCATCACACATCTTGTAAATGTTGAGCCAGAATTCTGGCGGGAAAGTCTCGTTCTCCCACCCTCCTGCTTCTCCTGCTCCTCCTTTGTCTGAGCCAGTGTGCTGGTGTGTGTGCGTACAGGTGTGGCCATGTGCATGCGGTGATGGACCTAGTTAATCATTGAAACTTTGTTTTCAATGTTCATTTTTCAATCTTTCTTAATAAGTATAGATTAAATACTCGCTGATAATAAATTGCTTAATGGTTACCATTATCTGATTTATCCTAAACCATACCTGCATATTTATGAGTGAAAGGACTACTTTATATAAGTATATGCTCATGATCCAACTTTTATGATTTCTAATTGATTATCTAATGGACTTACACTAAAGATTTTTGGGAGACTTACCCAGTGGGTTGAAGGAAATACTTATTTCATAGAGGGAATAGGTTATAACAGTCAAGTGAGCAGATCTATGATAGTCTTGCCTTTCTTAATGGTCTCTGCTAGTTTACTTATAGTGGTCACATCTTCATGAATGTTCAAGGCCTACTCCTACAGGGCGGGTGGTCCTTCACCAGGAGCCGTCCGCCCTCTGTGTTCTGGTACGTAGCTGAACATGGCAGTATTTAAAATGATTGATTACTCAGCCACACTTCTCTTCCGATAATTATTACAAAATATAAACATTGTCTAGTACAGCACCTGATTATTGCACCTTGGTATACACGGTTATGTCTGAGGGGGTGTTCATTTATTACTTACAGGGGGCTGGTGAAATATTAATCAATGGCAGAAAACATTGTGCCTCTACATGGGTAAAAATCGACACGGGCGACACAGGTGACATAAAAATCGATACGACGACCTGTCACTCGTGCTGAAAATCGACACGGCGACACGGCCAAAAGAATGGGTACCCATGTAGAGGCACAACATTGTTAACGCCCCCTCCCTCTCCCTCTGAAAGAAAGTCATGATGCACCATTGCAGCAGCTGCGAGTTACTGGCCGGAGCTGCATTGGTGCATCATAGCGACAAATGTCAGCCTTTGGCGACATATGGCGCAATAAAGTTTTTTAATCTTTTTTTTTTTTAATTTGATACGGTTTTTATTGTCTTCCACAATACAAACATAGTGATTTTGACAATATTATCAGCTTCAATTTTAGCATATACAACTTAATTAGGCCAAAAAAATAGGTTTGTTTCAGAGTGTCTACCACTCTGTCTGTGACTACAGATGCGTGCTTGTGGTAAGCAGATTAAGTCTAAACAAAATCAACAAGTTAACCTCTCCCTCCTGCAGTGGTCGGGTGACAGGTGAAAATCAGACTAAAAATAGCTCCCTACTGAGGACGAGACTCTATGTCTGCGGATTTTGAGTCCTTTAAAAGATTTTTTTTTTCATCTATTCCTCTGGGAGTAGACAGGTGATCCTACCTAGCGAAAGTTGCTGTGATAATTGGTTTAAGTTCTTTTATTAATCCTTTTGATCAGTTAAGCGGGTTATCTCGGAACATGGTACGTAAGAGAGAGTGAAACACGGATCCCCACACATTTTTCTTCTACCACCTTCAGCATGGATATGCTTACTGCTCAGTTCACAAGTGGTGGTCAGGGTGACTTTTATAACGATCCGTACGATTAGCTGGATAGTGTGAGTGACGCTTATAGCGCTGTTGTTAATCGTTTGACAGCTGCTCTTACTAGTGCTGAAACTGCTAGACGTGCTGCCCGTGCTGCTGAGGATGTGGCTCTCGCTGCTGATCAGGTGGCTGCTGCCACAGTAGCAGCTGCTGAAGCAACTGCTACACTCACTATTACAACTAACCTATCTGCTGATGTTACTTGTGCTGATGCTGGAGTAACCATCGATGGTGCCGCTGTTGCTGCAACATCTGCAGATATTGCTGCTACTGCTAATATTGCTTTGGAAGATGCGGATAATCTCGCTACTGCTGCCAAGGGTGCGGCTGCTGCTGCACACGTCGCTGCATATATTGCCATTGAACGTGCTGCACAAAAAAGCTTGTTTTATCGAGGATCATTGTTATGGAATGCTTTAAGCCCTACTGTACAAAACTTGAAGCCATATGAAAACTTTAAGTTAGACAGAAAACCATGGCTTGGAGAGACAAATTACATGTAAAATGTCATACACAGAGCTGCTGTCTGACTTAATGGTACATGCAGTATCGGTTTTTGGATACTAAAATACAGTACTGCATATATGCAGTATCGGTTTTACAGTGGTACTGCATGTATGCAGTATCGGCAGGGAAAGGGTTAATAACTACCGGTATGTATATGATAAAGTGTTAACAATATGAGTAGATAATTGATGATATATCATGTCAGCATTGATAGATTGATAATCAAATGTATAATTTAACATAGACATTGAAACAGGGTTGTGCCCCATCCCTGATATCCCACCTCATCAATTAAATCATAAGTGTGTATAAAAGACATGAGGCATTGGATAAAAGTTTTTTTTGTATTGAGATTTACAAATTTGTGTGTAGCAGAGAAGGGTCTCTTTGTGATGTATAGTTCTAAGTTTGTAATAGCTAGAAGAGTACATGAGGCTCACTATGTTGCATTATTATTTGATGGAAAAAGTATAGACTTATCTAAACCTATTGACGGTCATGATATTTCCTATATAGGATTATAATAGATCAATCGAGTGTATGTGTTAAATTGCTGGTGATATATATTTTCGAGCTGTATAAGTTCTTAATGTTGCCAGTGTAGGGGTTTCATATGCGTACAACACGAACACAGGTTCCAAATTCGGTTTGAATGCAACAGGTCTTTATTCGATCACAGCCTCAAAAGTACACAAAGGTTTTTCACTCGGTTCACTTGGTCTTTCAACCATTCGAAGACACACAGGATTCTATCGATAGTTCGAAGCATTAGCGATACCGGACAGTTAAGCTCTGTGCCAGCATGGCTGGTGCAGAGTCCATAACGTTGGAGGGGTGTAGGTGCCCCTGTCAAAGCAAAGGTACGAAAGGTGCGGGTCAGAGCTCGTCCTAGGACTAACTGGTGAGGTAGCCAACCTCGGCCTCTTATATACCCTGAGCGCGGACCAAGCAGTGTCGATGTGGCACTCCTCCGTAGCGCCGTCTGGAGTGCCCTGCCCGGCTCCGCTACCGGATAACCGAAAGGACATGGCTCAGGTGTTGCCACCTAGTGTCCGTTGGAGGCACTTACCGCTCTGACTCCACGGACCTTATATGTACACGTATTATTCGTGCCCCTACATCACCCCCACCAGATTATAACCAGGGTCGAAATACATCTGATATAATATAATATACTCGAATATGGGAGAATAATATCAGTGTACATGATGACAATACCGGGGTACATTTGAAGGTACGATATACCTTTTCACACTTACATGTAGAAAGTACAATTACAGATTTTTAGATTTTACCTGTTACACCAAACAACACTTACATCTCTATGTACAAAACAGGGATCTTATAGATCCAACACTATAACGACAAGATAGATACGTGAGTATCCATCTTTAATAAAGATATGAATATATACGAATATATGTTCTATACTACTTCTAACTATAGTGATCACAGTTCTGTATGGTTTTCGTTGAGATACAATAATGGTTACTACATTAATCATTTTAAGGTAAGTTGAGATTGCACAATATGTGACTTTTTTAGGACGGAATGACACAGAAGTAATGGCTCGAAAATATTTATGTGGGCGAACCGTCCCAGGAGAGGTAATTACGTGAACTATTGGAATTATGTAAAAATACTTGGAACCAACATAGTTGTGACATTAACTCTTATAACCAAGGAATGTAGTAATATTAGCCTCCATATGAGGCAACCGATATATGCCTTTATATCTTAACAATAGATATACTCTCGAAATCCGAATACCAGTTGTTATGTCCAAAAAGAAAAAATTTTGGAGATAAAAGTAGGCACCGAACATTATGTACAGTTTTGGTTCGAATCATAGTATGTAGTATAAGTTATACTACTTAAAGTATGAACACCCCTTTTTTTTTTTTTTTTTTAGACAACGAAGACATTTCTTGACAATTATGCATTTTCCACCTGGCTTATGTTTACCTTCAAATCATGACCTTAATCATGGATGTTTTATAATAACAACACAATTATTACAGTATCATCGAAGCATCATATGCACAAGTCCTCAATCACACAATCGAACAGCCGAACACCCAAGTTAGCTTATAAGTCCTTCAATACGCTCTGGAGTTCTTCGAGTGACCCACTCCATTGGGTGAGTCCTATCCCGAATACCCGAATGAACTTAACGTTCAGCGCCTTCATCGTTTTGGCCTGATCGTCCAGAGTATCTTCTGCAGCTTTCTGCAGACAACGAGCTGTTCTTTCTTCGATTCTGCCAGCTGCTTGGTGAGTTCGATCACCTTATCTGGCTCCGATTGTTCGTCAATCCGTTGCTGTTCGAAGATCTTCCTCAGCCTCTCGACCTCCTTGCCCTGCATGGTGATGGCATAGTCGGCTGATGCTCTCGCCACACCGGCTGCATATCGTTGCATGCCAGCCAGGTGTTCCTGCAACCATCGTCCGTACAGCTCCTTATGCACCACCGCATCCGGAGCCTTTGGAGGCTCGAAGTAATCCTTCGGAATCTGTATCCTCGGCCGAATGTTTTCACCACTGATCATCAGATCATACCACTGGTTTGGATCCACTGCTGGTTCCTCACGAACACTGGGCTTATGGGGCACAGCGGCAGTAGTAGTAGTGGTGGTGAGTAGGGTGGCTGCAACAGTTGCTGCCTTCCCTCCTCCAGCAGTTGTCGTTGGTGTGGTGGTGACTGGGTTCGAAGTGGTCACTGGAACCGGGTCCACCACAGGCTCAGTTTTCATGGATGTCGAATCCGCACTAGTAGCAGGGGTTTTACGCCCCACTGACTTTGTAGAACTGTCAGCCTTTGGTTTCACCTTGTCTTCTGCCCGAGGAGTGAGGTTGGTGGTCGTCACCACCAAGTCCTTTTTCCCAGGCAGCACAAAGTGATCCGAATCCGCCATCTCCACGTCCCGTGAGTCCGGTTGGCGGATGGCATCCATTACAGAGATGCCCGTAGGGAGATTTTTGTACGGATCCTTCTCAGTCTGTACCTCCGGACCAGGGAAGTCCATTGAAGGGTACTCAGCCTTACTGGCCAGGTTACCAGGGGTCAGATGACGAAGGGTTTGCAGCTGGGAACGACCCTTGGGGGCTGAGAAGTCCGGACCATAGTTAGGACGCAAGTCCTTCAGTGGGGACCGGTGCTCAATCGTTGTCGCGCGCCCTCGTGCTGCAGTTGGAGCCCTTGGAGCCGGAACCTCCGATTTGACCTTTTTGCAGTCAGGTTCGGAAGTGGCTGGACTCCTGTTCTCACTTCGTTTCCCTGGAAGGGGGTTGGCCGCTCTCCAGTCGTACAATTCTTTGTACAAGGTGTCGTTCAGGTCCAGCCGACCACGTCGATCAGTACGCTGGAAGACAGCTGACTGTTTCGAATTCCGGGTTAATTGGACCTTTCCGAATTGGAAGGTCTCAATCGTAATGGTTTCGAACTTTACTTTGTCCAGGCCTGCCACCAGTGATGCATGGAGATCTCCAACGTTCTTTCTGGCCAACATCATGGCTTGGCCATGACATTGTATCAGGTGCTCGATCATTCGGCCTCCTCGAGGGGTCCACATACCCGAACACCTTTTGTTTGACTTGCCAACATCAGCGCAGACATACATCGCATGGTGGTGCATGTGCTTCTCCACGAGATGTCGCATGAATCGAAGACGAGTAGGCATGGGGCGGTTCTCATGTGCGAAGTAGACGCGACAGGATCCGAATGGGCAATCCTCCCTTACCCCTTCCTTGTACCGGGCCATCGCCCATCGTATTTTGGGGCGGCCCTCATGGTTGTAGTAGGTCTCGGGGAACTGTTTTCGATCCAGCAGCCGACCGAACCAGTTTTCTGTCCATGACCAGGAACTGGGTGAACCCATATTGGATCTCATCCATTCTTCGTCATCAGACAATCCTTCATGGTCCGGTTCTTTGGGACCCGAATACATATCCCTCGATCGCTTGCAGTGTTCCATGCACTCGGGCCTAAATTTCTTGAAGCCCCCACTGGCATTGCGCCAAATCATGTCCTCCACCCGAGAACTTGGGACGTCTGCCGAGGCACCTGCCCCTGCAGCTTGAGGGGGCGACGAAACCACTGGTGGCGTGATCGATTGCCCTGACTCGGAGGATGTAGACGGAGATGCAGGTACCTTGACCTGCACTGAAGTCTTAGTCGGAGTTGCTGGTTGGGTCGAATGCGCCCGGGTGGGTGCTCTAGGAGGCGTCGAAGGGGTAGAGGCCGTACTGGATACTACGTCCACCAACCTCACGGTTGGGGACATATTAATCGCAGTAGTTTGGGGAGGCGAAGGATGAGGTACACATGGCTGTCGTGCCTCACTCTTCTTCGCCTTCCGTTTCTGGCTCTTTGGAAGTTCGAAGGGGACCTCCTCCAGGTCCGAAGCGTCGGATACGGACCGTCCTTTTTGTTGTGGATTGGGGTTCTTACGGGACTGGGCTCGAGTCATTGGCGTTCTGGGGGCAGTTTGCATAGCTTCCAGAGTTAGCCGTAACTGTTCATTGGCTGCCCTGAGTTCATCGGATTCTCTAACCACCTGAGCATAACGAGCTTCTTGCTCAACTGATCCTGAGGTATCCGAATGGATCTCCCGCGGAGCCAACTCCACGCTAGCTGAGTCTTCTTCGAATGGGACTGGTAAAGGTCCCGGAGCTTTCGGAAGAGATTCGGATGGAGACTCAGTAGTCCCGGTGGTCGTAGTTGGTTCTTCGAATGACGTTGAAGCCGACTGGGAAGTACTCGAAGAGCATTCTGGACTGGGGCAGGTTCGGATACCTCGGACTTAGGCGGAGTATTGGGAGGAGTACTGCCGTTGGAAGTTTTACGACTACCTTTGGTCTTGGAAAATTTCTTTTTCTTCCCCTTCGTACTGGTTGTGCTCCCATCACTTGAGGGCACTGCTTCCTCCATAGCCTTGGCTTGTTGGAGATGCCGAAAGTTCGTACCACATTCTAACAGAATGTCACTGAAGACTCCATTCTTAAAAGCCCCTCGAATCGCCCCTCCGTAACTGTCTAACCAAGTGGGATCGTAACGATAGAAACCCTCCTCTCCCAGCCTGTCCAACATCATCGACATCAATGTGGGATGTAGTTTCAGCGAGGAATCGAAGGGCGACTCGCACGACAGCACTTCTATAAGTTGTTGCTGGGCCAGCGATGTTCGCACAACGTCCTCCATTTCTTCGTCAGATACTGCATGGATAGGCAATTTCTGGCTTACCTCTTCCAACTCTGGCATCTCGTCCTCTTCCTCATCACCTGCTGCGTTAAGCCGGGTTGACGTCGAATTGTCTATGTCTTTCGAAGCAACGCGTTTCGGGACATTGCGCCACGGCAACGGCCCTAGGTTGACTGTAGCCGGGGGTGGCATGGTCATGCTGTCCCGATCAGCCGTCGAATAGGAGCCGATCCCCGCTACACGAACGGTAACCGCACTCCCGGTGGATTCAGAGGCGGATTCATAATCCGACTCATGAGCGTTGTCGAATTGGCCATCGTCCATCCCAAACAGATCTATCTCGTCGGACTGGAGGCCCTCACCGGGGGTGTACTGCTCCTCCATCGCAGTCGAATGTTTTCAACGAAAACGAAGTTTAATAATCGAAGATTTGCGGAGTACGAAGCTCCGCGTGTCCTAATGACACTATGAGCGGGAACTAACCAGGTTGGCGCGTCTTATGATGTGGTTTTGCAGACTTTTGGTCGACTACAAGTCCCTTCTTCCTCCTCCTTTGCCCTGCAGCGTCCGTGCGTCTTCTTGGCACTGATCCAATATGGCGACCGCCCTTCTTGTCTCGTGATGCCACGCCCGCCCCGGGAGCGAAGGTCAACCAATCAGCGTTCACGCTTCACCGGATAGCCCTTTTCCGACGGATAACCCGGCGGGAGACGCTCGCGTTTCCCGCCACTAATCGAACGGGTAGCTCACCGGAGTGTAATCCTTATTGAGTCAGTTCCACAGTACCAGGGATACCGCTAATCATGAATTCTTCAGGAGTGTAGGCAAATGTCATTACGGGTAACATAAGAATACCCGCCGGATAGTTCCGTCTGCCACCCTCGGGGACGTTCATGATCAACTCTCATCCTAGCTCTGCTCACTCGACAGCAATTAGGTCTGTACTACCATCATGGCATCGAAACTTCTTGTTGTGTATACAAATTAGGTCACAGCAGTCTCCGGATTATGCCGTGGACTGCGTCTTAACCCCACCTTGGGTTCTTTAGACCTGGTCGTCCGGGAAGATTCGACAGGATGTCCAGTAGTCAATTGGACAGCCCTCCTCCCCTTCAGACCTTCATTTGCCGAGACTTTTTTTCCGCACTTTTTATCCTTCTTGCTAGAAGCTCGAATTGGTAAATTTTTTTTAGGCCTACCCCGGCCCCGCTTTAATTTACCAATACCAGGAGGCATAGGTTTTTTCTCATCTGAGGGTATCACTAGTTTCCTAGGTCTACCAGGACCACGTCGTTCCGGGGTGGTCGCTCTCCACTCAGTGTTATCTGACTTCGAATGCTCCCCTGGCTTCTAATGCGCTGAAGCATCACCCTGCCACCGGCGTAGGCGAGCTACATTGGATTTATACAGGCGTCCCAGCAAGGATTTGATCACCACCGTGGATTCTGAAACAATCCGAACCACAGTAAAGGGACCATCCCAGTTGGGTGACAACTTTAGCTGCTGTAGGGGGTCGTGTAGCCTAACTACTTCATCCCCCACTCGAAAGGACCTAAGTTTCAAACCTACGTCATAGCCCACTTTTTGCCATGAAGCAGATTTGCTTAGTTCACATCGAACCATCTCGTATGCGGACTTGAATTGATCCCTCAATGCCTCCACGAACATCACCTGACAGGGTGTTTCAGCGTTTATCCCAGCTACGCCAAACACCAAGTCAGCAGGCATAATCAAATCCTCTCCGAATACCAACAAATTGGGGGAACAACCGGTGGAAGCATGCACCGTACTATTATAAGCATGTACCACAAACTCGCATTGCTCGTCCCAATCATCCATCTGACTGTTGACCAGAGGCTTCAGGACTTGTATCAAGGTTCTGTTGAACCTTTCTACTTGACCATCAGACTGAGGCCGGTACGGATTCGTTCTGGTTTTGCATATAGCAAGGTTATGGCACATTGCTGCCCATAACTCAGATTAGAATTCTCTGCCTTGATCACTATGCAACATCAAGGGCACGCCTAGATGAAGCACCCAACCCTTTACAAATGCACGAGCACATGTATGAGCCTTGTGATCTTTCAGAGGAAACACTCTAGTATACTTCGAATAGTAGTCGGAGATCACCATCATGCACGTGTTTCCATCAGGAGTGGTTTTCAGGCCACTAATGATATCAACCGCTATGCGTGCAAATCTAACTCCCCAAAGCTCTTGAGTTAGTGGCAACTTCCCCAGGCCTTCACCTGGTTTGCTCAGACAACAATCTGGACAAGTAGAGATCCACCTAAGCAGATCTTTACTCATGCCAGGCCAGTAATACCTTCTGGAGAGTCGCGCAAGGGAGCGCTTCTTTCCAAAATGTCCACTGGTCTGATGTCCATGTACGAAATACATGATATCCCTTCGCATAGCTGTAGGTATCACGATTTGTCGAATTTTGGCCTTGTACGGTGTTATCTTCCACCTACATAAGATACCGTCAACAACAGTTAGCTCAGACCATTGAGCAAGTAGCTGTCTCATTTCCCGGTTCTCAATCGAAATGGTTGGTCTTTGTGGTTGGGCGCCACTGGAGACCTGTTCTATTAGTCTCGAAATGACAGCATCACCCTTCTGGAATTGCCTGATGGTTTCGGTGGACCATTCCATTGCTTTAGAATGTCCTACATCATACGGCATTCGAACTCCAGCTATTACAGCATTATGGGCTCCACAATCATCGCAATCCATTCTAGAACATTTCCGTATGGGTCTTCTCGAAAGGGCGTCAGCATTGATATGCTTGCTCCCTGCTCTGTGTTGGATTTGGCTATTTTCCAACCCGAACTCGGACAAGTGGGTCAGCCATCGACCGATCATTCCTTCTGCTTCCTTAAAGTTCAACAGCCACCTTAAGGACGAGTGATCTGTCCGTAAAGTAAAGTCACCTCCCCAAAGGAAGTGCTTAAACTTCTTCGTATACACCACTACCGCCAACAATTCTTGCTTAGTGGTACAGTAATTCCTCTGGGCCTTATTGAGGGTATTACTAGCGAAAGCCAGTGGCACTGGGGTGGTTCGAAATAGGTTCTTCACGGCTTCGAATGCTAGATCTTGTTCCGGACCCCATGGGAAAGGCTCCTTCCTTCTACCCGGAGTCCAGTGAGCTAGAGCCTGCATAGGCTGAGCTATTCTGGCATACCCCGGTAGGAAGTCTCTGTAGTAGCTACAGAAGCCCAGAAAGGACCGTATGTCTTTAGGTCCCTCTGGCTTTTCCCATTCCGATACAACATCTAGTTTCTCAGGATCCGCCTTAACCCCCTCAGTGGATATTATCCGACCGAGATAGTTAATAGAAGTCCTAAACAGGTGACACTTCTTTGGTTTCAATTTCAAACCATGGGTTATCAACCTCTCGAAAATTTTGACTAAAGTAGCCAGACACGATTCGAAGGTCTTCCCGAAGACAATTACGTCGTCCAGGTACACCAAACACTCCTTCCATAACAGATCACTCAACAGAGATTCCATCATGGCTTCGAATGTTGCAGGGGCGTTACACAATCCGAACGGCATCACATTGTACTGGAAAAGACCGACATGGCTCGAAAACGCTGTTTTTTCCTGATCCTCTTCCTTCATTCCAACTTGCCAGTATCCGGATTGCAAATCCAGCGTACAGAACCATTGGTTTCCGCCCCCGAAGGCTGCATCATATTCCACCAATACCCGTCTCAACTGATCTTTCTGGTCCCCCGTCACCAAGCTCGAATCGTCCACCAACTTTTCGAATACCCGAATGAACTTAACGTTCAGCGCCTTCATCGTTTTGGCCTGATCGTCCAGAGTATCTTCTGCAGCTTTCTGCAGACAACGAGCTGTTGAGAGTTCTTTCTTCGATTGTGCCAGCTGCTTGGTGAGTTCGATCACCTTATCTGGCTCCGATTGTTCGTCAATCCGTTGCTGTTCGAAGATCTTCCTCAGCCTCTCGACCTCCTTGCCCTGCATGGTGATGGCATAGTCGGCTGATGCTCTCGCCACACCGGCTACATATCGTTGCATGCCAGCCAGGTGTTCCTGCAACCATCGTTCGTACAGCTCCTTATGCACCACCGCATCCGGAGCCTTTGGAGGCTCGAAGTAGTCCTTCGGAATCTGTATCCTCGGCCGAATGTTTTCACCACTGATCATCAGATCATACCACTGGTTTGGATCCACTGCTGGTTCCTCACGAACACTGGGCTTATAGGGCACAGTGGCAGTAGTAGTAGTGGTGGTGAGTAGGGTGGCTGCAACAGTTGCTGCCTTCCCTCCTCCAGCAGTTGTCGTTGGTGTGGTGGTGACTGGGTTCGAAGTGGTCACTGGAACCGGGTCCACCACAGGCTCAGTTTTCATGGATGTCGAATCCGCACTAGTAGCAGGGGTTTTACGCCCCACTGACTTTGTAGAACTGTCAGCCTTTGGTTTCACCTTGTCTTCTGCCCGAGGAGTGAGGTTGGTGGTCGTCACCACCAAGTCCTTTTTCCCAGGCAGCACAAAGTGATCCGAATCCGCCATCTCCACGTCCCGTGAGTCCGGTTGGCGGATGGCATCCATTACAGAGATGCCCGTAGGGAGATTTTTGTACGGATCCTTCTCAGTCTGTACCTCCGGACCAGGGAAGTCCATTGAAGGGTACTCAGCCTTACTGGCCAGGTTACCAGGGGTCAGAGGACGAAGGGTTTGCAGCTGGGAACGACCCTTGGGGGCTGAGAAGTCCGGACCATAGTTAGGACGCAAGTCCTTCAGTGGGGACCGGTGCTCAATCGTTGTCGTGCGCTCTCGTGCTGCAGTTGGAGCTCTTGGAGCCGGAACCTCCGATTTGACCTTTTTGCAGTCAGGTTCGGAAGTGGCTGGACTCCTGTTCTCACTTCGTTTCCCTGGAAGGGGGTTGGCCGCTCTCCAGTCGTACAATTCTTTGTACAAGGTGTCGTTCAGGTCCAGCCGACCACGTCGATCAGTACGCTGGAAGACAGCTGACTGTTTCGAATTCCGGGTTAATTGGACCTTTCCGAATTGGAAGGTCTCAATCGTAATGGTTTCGAACTTTACTTTGTCCAGGCCTGCCACCAGTGATGCATGGAGATCTCCAACGTTCTTTCTGGCCAACATCATGGCTTGGCCATGACATTGTATCAGGTGCTCGATCATTCGGCCTCTTCGAGGGGTCCACATACCCGAACACCTTTTGTTTGACTTGCCAACATCAGCGCAGACATACATCGCATGGTGGTGCATGTGCTTCTCCACGAGATGTCGCATGAATCGAAGACGAGTAGGCATGGGGCGGTTCTCATATGCGAAGTAGACGCGACAGGAATCGAATGGGCAATCCTCCCTTACCCCTTCCTTGTACCGGGCCATCGCCCATCGTATTTTGGGGCGGCCCTCATGGTTGTAGTAGGTCTCGGGGAACTGTTTTCGATCCAGCAGCCGACCGAACCAGTTTTCTGTCCATGACCAGGAACTGGGTGAACCCATATTGGATCTCATCCATTCTTTGTCATCAGACAATCCTTCATGGTCCGGTTCTTTGGGACACGAATACATATCCCTCGATCGCTTGCAGTGTTCCATGCACTCGGGCCTAAATTTCTTGAAGCCCCCACTGGCATTGCGCCAAATCATGTCCTCCACCCGAGAACTTGGGACGTCTGCCAAGGCACCTGCCCCTGCAGCTGGAGGGGGCGACGAAACCAGTGGTGGCGTGTTCGATTGCCCTGACTCGGAGGACGTAGACGGAGATGCAGGTACCTTGACCTGCACTGAAGTCTTAGTCGGAGTTGCTGGAGGGGTCGAATGCGCCCGGGTGGGTGCCCTAGGAGGCGTCGAAGGGGTAGAGGCCGTACTGGATACTACGTCCACCAACCTCACGGTTGGGGACATATTAATCGCAGTAGTTTGGGGAGGCGAAGGATGAGGTACACATGGCTGTCGTGCCTCACTCTTCTTCGCCTTCCGTTTCTGGCTCTTTGGAAGTTCGAAGGGGACCTCCTCCAGATCCGAAGCGTCGGATACGGACCGTCCTTTTTGTTGTGGATTGGGGTTCTTACGGGACTGGGCTCGAGTCATTGGCGTTCTGGGGGCAGTTTGCATAGCTTCCAGAGTTAGCCGTAACTGTTCATTGGCTGCCCTGAGTTCATCGGATTCTCTAACCATCTGAGCATAACGAGCTTCTTGCTCAACTGATCCTGAGGTATCCGAATGGATCTCCCGCGGAGCCAACTCCACGCTAGCTGAGTCTTCTTCGAATGGGACTGGTAAAGGTCCCGGAGCTTTCGGAAGAGATTCGGATGGAGACTCAGTAGTCCCGGTGGTCGTAGTTGGTTCTTCGAATGACGTTGAAGCCGACTGGGAAGTACTCGAAGAGCATTCGGACTGGACTGGGGCAGGTTCTGATACCTCGGACTTAGGCGGAGTATTGGGAGGAGTACTGCCGTTGGAAGTTTTACGACTACCTTTGGTCTTGGAAAATTTCTTTTTCTTCCCCTTCGTACTGGTTGTGCTCCCATCACTTGAGGGCACTGCTTCCTCCATAGCCTTGGTTTGTTGGAGATGCCGAAAGTTCGTACCACATCGCAGTAGGATTTTTCCAAAGATCTCATTTTTATATGCTCCCCGGATGGCTCCTTCGTAACTCTCTAGCCAAGTACCCTCATGGTGGTCGAATCCATGTTCCTCCAGCTTGTCTAGCACCATCGACATGAGTGTGGGATGGAGCTTCAGCGAGGTATCGAACGGCGGGTCGCACTCCAGCACCTCCATGAGTTGTTGCTGGGCCAGCGATATTCGTACGAAGTCCTTCATTTCATCGTCAGATACTGCATGGATAGGCAATTTCTGGCTTACCTCTTCCAACTCTGGCATCTCGTCCTCTTCCTCATCACCTACTGCGTTCAGCCGGATTGACGTCGAATTATCTATGTCTTTCGAAGCAACGCGTTTCGGGACATTGCGCCACGGCAACGGCCCTAGGTTGACTGTAGCCGGGGGTGGCATGGTCATGCTGTCCCGATCAGCCGTCGAATAGGAGCCGATCCCCGCTACACGAACGGTAACCGCACTCCCGGTGGATTCAGAGGCGGATTCATAATCCGACTCATGAGCGTTGTCGAATTGGCCATCGTCCATCCCGAACAGATCTATCTCGTCGGACTGGAGGCCCTCACCGGGGGTGTACTGCTCCTCCATCGCAGTCGAATGTTTTCAACGAAAACGAAGTTTAATAATCGAAGATTTGCGGAGTACGAAGCTCCGCGTGTCCTAATGACACTATGAGCGGGAACTAACCAGGTTGGCGCGTCTTATGATGTGGTTTTGGAGACTTTTGGTCGACTACAAGTCCCTTCTTCCTCCTCCTTTGCCCTGCAGCGTCCGTGCGTCTTCTTGGCACTGATCCAATATGGCGACCGCCCTTCTTGTCTCGTGATGCCACGCCCGCCGCGGGAGCGAAGGTCAACCAATCAGCGTTCACGCTTCACCGGATAGCCCTTTTCCGACGGATAACCTGGCGGGAGACGCTCGCGTTTCCCGCCACTAATCGAACGGGTAGCTCACCGGAGTGTAATCCTTATTGAGTCAGTTCCACAGTACCAGGGATACCGCTAATCATGAATTCTTCAGGAGTGTAGGCAAATGTCATTACGGGTAACATAAGAATACCCGCCGGATAGTTCCGTCTGCCACCCTTGGGGACGTTCATGATCAACTCTCATCCTAGCTCTGCTCACTCGACAGCAATTAGGTCTGTACTACCATCATGGCATCGAAACTTCTTGTT
This sequence comes from Harmothoe impar, assembly GCA_947462335.1. Lineage (NCBI taxonomy): Eukaryota > Metazoa > Annelida > Polychaeta > Phyllodocida > Polynoidae > Harmothoe > Harmothoe impar. Next base: position 84,856 of record CANHQG010000135.1, read on the forward strand.
GTGTATACAAATTAGGTCACAGCAGTCTCCGGATTATGCCGTGGACTGCGTCTTAACCCCACCTTGGGTTCTTTAGACCTGGTCGTCCGGGAAGATTCGACAGGATGTCCAGTAGTCAATTGGACAGCCCTCCTCCCCTTCAGACCTTCATTTGCCGAGACTTTTTTTCCGCACTTTTTATCCTTCTTGCTAGAAGCTCGAATTGGTAAATTTTTTTTAGGCCTACCCCGGCCCCGCTTTAATTTACCAATACCAGGAGGCATAGGTTTTTTCTCATCTGAGGGTATCACTAGTTTCCTAGGTCTACCAGGACCACGTCGTTCCGGGGTGGTCGCTCTCCACTCAGTGTTATCTGACTTCGAATGCTCCCCTGGCTTCGAATGCGCTGAAGCATCACCCTGCCACCGGCGTAGGCGAGCTACATTGGATTTATACAGGCGTCCCAGCAAGGATTTGATCACCACCGTGGATTCTGAAACAATCCGAACCACAGTAAAGGGACCATCCCAGTTGGGTGACAACTTTAGCTGCTGTAGGGGGTCGTGTAGCCTAACTACTTCATCCCCCACTCGAAAGGACCTAAGTTTCAAACCTACGTCATAGCCCACTTTTTGCCATGAAGCAGATTTGCTTAGTTCACATCGAACCATCTCGTATGCGGACTTGAATTGATCCCTCAATGCCTCCACGAACATCACCTGACAGGGTGTTTCAGCGTTTATCCCAGCTACGCCAAACACCAAGTCAGCAGGCATAATCAAATCCTCTCCGAATACCAACAAATTGGGGGAACAACCGGTGGAAGCATGCACCGTACTATTATAAGCATGTACCACAAACTCGCATTGCTCGTCCCAATCATCCATCTGACTGTTGACCAGAGGCTTCAGGACTTGTATCAAGGTTCTGTTGAACCTTTCTACTTGACCATCAGACTGAGGCCGGTACGGATTCGTTCTGGTTTTGCATATAGCAAGGTTATGGCACATTGCTGCCCATAACTCAGATTAGAATTCTCTGCCTTGATCACTATGCAACATCAAGGGCACGCCTAGATGAAGCACCCAACCCTTTACAAATGCATCATCGCCTTGGTAGCTTCTCGGATCGTACCATGGAGCTCGTCCGAATCATGTATGGTCTTATCTTGACGTTGTTCTAGAGATTCAGTACGTCGCCGCAAGACATTCTGTTGATGAGCGAACTGGTTTTCCATATGTTCCAGTTTCGCCTTCGTTGTGTCTAAGCGGTTCTGTTTCTCTATTGTTGCCCCTTCTAGATCTTCATTCTTGTTCCGAAGCTGTACCAACCGATGACTCAAAGCTTCAAACTCTTCATTCATCCTGTCCATCTCTGCAATCCTTGCTCCTTCGAAACGATTCTTCTCCTCTTCGAAATGACGACGTGTCACTTCCTGTCGCTGGTGTCGTTCAGCATGCAGCATGCTCATGCCTTGTGTTGGCATAGGAGCAATGTGTCTCTTTGAACCACCAGTTTCAAACAAAGAATCATCTAGGTTTGACCCCAGATCTTTTCGAATAGAATCAGGATTGCCTCTCCTTGGTTCTGGTGTAGAACTCGAACGGTTTGGCCCATAATGTTTCTCAAGGGCTGCTACCACCTCCGGATTTGGACTCGAAATAGGATGAAGGGACGCTCCACCCTTTGCCTGTTCAGCCATGTTAACCCAACTGACTGTGCTATTCTGTGTTTCACCCGAACTGGTCACGGCACCAATGTAGGGGTTTCATATGCGTACAACACGAACACAGGTTCCAAATTCGGTTTGAATGCAACAGGTCTTTATTCGATCACAGCCTCAAAAGTACACGAAGGTTTTTCACTCGGTTCACTTGGTCTTTCAACCATTCGAAGACACACAGGATTCTATCGATAGTTCGAAGCATTAGCGATCCCGGACAGTTAAGCTCTGTGCCAGCATGGCTGGTGCAGAGTCCATAACGTGGGAGGGGTGTAGGTGCCCCTGTCAAAGCGAAGGTACGAAAGGTGCGGGTCAGAGCTCGTCCTAGGACTAACTGGTGAGGTAGCCAACCTCGGCCTCTTATATACCCTGAGCGCGGACCAAGCAGTGTCGACGTGGCACTCCTCCATAGCGCCGTCTGGAGTGCCCTGCCCGGCTCCGCTACCGGATAACCGAAAGGACATGGCTCAGGTGTTGCCACCTAGTGTCCGTTGGAGGCACTTACCGCTCTGACTCCACGGACCTTATATGTACACGTATTATTCGTGCCCCTACACCAGGATAAATAAATGGGAATGGTGTATTTACATCTTCTCATACTCAAAAAAATAAAATAAAGAGTTGTGTTAGTTGACTACCCCTCCCTTGGTACATTGTACCACCATCACAATAATGCGCCAGTTTTGATAAAGCAACATATCCCAATGTTGCCGGCCAACATTGGCGTCATTTCTTGATTTTTTACATGCGGAGGGTTTTCCTAATGGACCATTGCATACTTATGGTAATTTTCAAGTTATAATTAGGCTATTCTAATACTAATAACACCCTCCTCTTTTTAGCTATTTAATTACTTCGTTGATCCAAGAACCTGGCTGAAGTCGGATGTGCTTTGACCAATACTCAACTACTTGCACCAATAAAGTGGTCTCAAGTGAAGAGAACGTCTGCTCTCAGACCATTCTCAGCATGTCGAACCGAAGCTGTGTTGGTATAGGAGTCAACACCAACTAAATAGACAAAGGTCCAGGAGTTTTAGTCTGTTGACCGGGTTATTTTACAAGTTGCAAGAGTCAACAAGTGAAATATACCCAGTCAATAGACTCATATGAGTGGAACTTTGTGTTTTTCTTTTACCCTTTTCAATTCAAATTATCGAATTCATGATACAGGGTGCCTAAAAAAGCTTTTATCTTTACCATTCAAATATAAACTTATCACCATTTTGCTGATGTCACAGGCCGTGAAACATGGAAGAGGTTTATTTCACAGAGGGTGTGAAATCGGCCTTCTTTGGTTAAATCAACGTGGATGCTGTATTCCATTTAAAAAAAGGGTTTAGCTGAATGTGCCCATATTTGCTGGAGGCTGTGTCTCACGACCTTAAGCCAATGTTTTTGTCTCTGACTGGGTGCCAGCTCTGACCGGGTGCAATATTAAATTCTATCTATTAAGTACATCTAAAACACTGTTTATTGCCTTAATAAGGTAAGAAAAAATAAACAACATAGTGGTTAATGGTTATTGAACACCAGTTCTATTATTTTAACTGATATAATCATCAACACAATACACAAAACTCCAAGTCTGAGATACTGCAAGGTAGCAGTCTGACATACGGTTGGTTAAAAGGTCCCCTGAGCGTAAGCTCAACTGTTAAACATAGAACACTATGGCTATTAATCCCTCTCCCCTTTCTAATATGTTATAGTCCTAGGGTTACCTGTAGTTCATAACTACACTAGTAAAAAATGATCATTCAGTTCCCATGGTAACCACCTTTCTTGTTTCTGCTGGGTTCCTTTTACCAGCAGTGACCAAAGTAAAAACTACAAACCCCAATCATATTCAATAATATTTTAAAGTTATTTATCCAAGAAATATACACCCAAGAATCTTATATTCACAAACACATGAATATATCAACATGCAGTAGGTCTTGTCTGATATCTTCTTGTAGAATGGACACTGAGACAGCAAAAAGAATGATATTGTGGCATTCATGAATCAATGAGGAACTCAACATTTGAAGTGTTTAGGATTGTTCCTTTATCTGTCTATATATGTGCAGAAAGCAACAGATTCAATGCATTGGGATATATAGATATATTAGAAATACATTGGATGATTTTAGTATGGATAAAAGCATCATGTTCGGAATAAAAAATGACTATAACTTATACGCTACATTGAGAAATACAAAATATATTAGAATGACTAAAACAATCACATCTAAGGTATTCACACACTCAATGTCCAACTTTACGTTAATTATTTTTTCAACTGCAAAGTCTATGGCTAATAAGAATTACTCTATTCAATCGGGTTACTTTATCTATGTCAAGGTAAGGTATGAGAATCAAATGACATGTTGAAAATTCATGACTTTTCTAAGAGATCAACTCATTGTCTTTGATGTAACCTCTATCAGTTCTTGTGATATAATCTACAGACAGCTCATCTACTGCTCACACTGCATGACCCTTTGCATTTAAGCAAAATTGCTGTGTCTTTGAGGAACACTTTAAGCAGCTTTCAGTTCATATGTGTCTCGTAAATGTCACTGAAAGGTCATATCAACATTTAAGTAGCTTTAAGTGGCATTTACTTAAATGAATATGCTAAGAGTGTTTATTTAACCCTTTCCCTGCAGCTTCACTATTGAAAAATTGTTCCCAACCACCGGGGACATTGCAGATGAACATGCCCTACTAAAACCGGCACTACACTACAGATAGTGCCCTGGTACTGCATACATGCAGTATCGGTTTTTGGATACTAAAATACAGTACTGCATATATGCAGTATCGGTTTTACAGTGGTACTGCATGTATGCAGTATCGGCAGGGAAAGGGTTAAACATATTTAAGTTACTTATATGCAATCTTGCTGTTTCAGTACATATAGGAGAACATGTCATGTGGCAAACACAACCCCTCCAACACAGTCTAGCACTTGCTATCCTTCTCCGCCTACTGTTTTAAATCTAATAAACGCACATCCTCCAATAAACAAATCCCCCCCCTGATTTTAACCATAAAACCCCCAAAATATGTGAATTTCTTAGCTGAAATATACTTCTGAAATGTGCAATAGGATATATTTGTCAAGTGCATTATCTCTTTGTTATGTAAAATCTGTTGCTGCAACAGCAAAAAATAGAGATAAAAGAGTGTTGCATTGTCCACTTTATAGAATTAAATCTATTTAATATTACATCAAGTACAGCACACATAGGAAACGTGTACACTGAACAGGTAAACTTGTCTCCAGATCTTACTATAGACCTTTTGTGACCATGAAATATTCCACTGATTCATGTGAAAACACAGGTTCACAGAGATATCCCTAAACCTATATTAAGGTGCCTTACAATAATATTTGAGTATTTACAGTTTCAAGTGCCTTGTGTTCATACATAGTATAGCACACAATCTAACATAATATGCTGTATCATGAGAGTCTCTTGCCTTTGAATTAAACAAAATATGCACAGGTCTACAATAAGTATTTTCCCTGCTATTAAAAAATCCACCTCCAATGACCCTCCAGGATCTAGCTACTGTGGTTGTAAGTTATTTCACTGTGTATAATATATTATATTTTAGCTACAATCACGGAAATAGAACAGCAGCAAATTCACAATACCGCAATTATAGTGAAACAGACATCCCTCAACTTGTCTGCCCTGGCTGTCCATGAATTCAAGTGCCAGTGAACTTATCATTTTTGCCACCTCCGCGAAAATGTATAACCGTGAATATAACTATGTTTACAACACATGTTGAATGCTGCTCTCTCTAGACAGACCTTGCACCTAGACTGCTATGAACATGTAGGAGAAAATAATTTTGTTTGCAGGGACCACGCATTTTGTTCTGATCCCCACCTTCCGCTGTTTTAAGTGTTAAGCTATAATAACAACCAACTTCGGTCCACAGATTATCACTGAAATTATTGACCCTGCTCTCCCTCTGACAATTCCTCCCCCACTCAGTGAAAGTAATGAGTAGATATAATACAAAGTGTGCTAAACCATGGGGGATTAAATGTCACATATTTACCATAAAACCCCGCGTATAAGCCGCGGCTAGTACGTTTGGCTTATAGGATCAGCCCTGGGTCAGGGTGCAGTTTATATGGGAGTTTTTGCTTCTATGGTACAGTACAAAATGTCACCATAATGAGATCTCGGGTGTGACTTATTTATCTCCCTCAGGCAACATCTATGAATTTTAATTTGATGATATATACATAGAATATCCCTGGTTTTTCATTAACTGAGAGGATCCTGTTACCTGCCTATACCTTGGGCTATGCACACAGTAGTGATATTACTATTAGTAGTAACACTGGGGACACGTTCTGCTGACTGGTTGGAACCCCCTACTTCAGGCAACAAATGACT
>CANHQG010000136.1:0-90903 GCA_947462335.1 Harmothoe impar
ACCCGTACTGGTGGCTCGACCTGGTGTTTCATCCTGACAAGCATCAGTCCCTTCAGTTCTAACGTGTACCATACTGTATCGTTGAAGGAACCACCTTTCACAAATATAACATTACTTGCATGAGAGATGAACTTTATTTCATTACACAACATAGCAGCTGTCACACTTACTTATTACTGCCATGTGTTTTATCTCTGTTTAATATACAATTTGTAGTTATTCAGATTCACTACATGTTAGGAATTAAATACTTAATGCAAACAATTGACCCAGCGACATACATGTATGCCTGCCATGGCTGACCATAGCTTTTTTTTTTACTTGCCAAAGCAGGAAAAAATATAACTTTTCTGCAACTTTTTGGAAACATGGTATTGAGAAACATCAAATATTAACTGCTTCACAAGGACAATGACAACCATCACAGTGCTAGCTTTTGAGTTGGAATTGCTAACACTGCACCAAATATATCGAGGAACGCTCCCTCTTTCTGCACAGGAAGTTTCTCGACTTCTTCCTCTGTGACCTCTCCCCCATCTTCTGGAATTGTCAACTTCCACGAGACTTGCCTGCAATTCTCTTCTCCATCAGTTATCGGTACGCACATGTTGAGAATGAACAGAGAATTTCCCTTGAGCAACACCAACATGTCATCAAGCCCTCGTTCCCAGTTCTCATCAGGTTCCACTGGGTTGGTGATCTCTGACCACTGGTTGTTTGAGGGACTGTAGAACTGCAGACGGAGGTATATGTCAATATTGAGCAGTCCTTCCTCCCCATCGCACTTCAGTACACACATATGGTGCTGGTAAACTTCCCACAGACAAGATGCCTTTGTCTCCCACTCTGGGATATCAGTTAAGAGGTCTAGACAAAAGAATTTGTCAGCTTCATCATCCAGGTTATTCCACCCACCAGAGACATACATTTTGTCCCTAAGAACGCTTGCAGCAGGCTGCATCATTGGAGATGGCATTTGATGAACACAGCTCCACTTGTTGGTCAAGAAACTGTATTGCTCTATTTCATAAGACGGTAAACCTGTTGTATCCTCCCCACCAAGTAGATACAGGATGCCTCTGTTGTGAACCATGCCAAACATACCCTTTGGCTTTTCCATGCGAGGCATCTTGGACCAGGTTAATTGTTTTGGGTCAAATATTTGCCAGTCACGTTGGTCTTTTTGGTTTGAATGGCAAACTATGAGAAAATTGTTCACTTCTAAGCAGACAGGATATTTATCCAAAACAGATGATTCAAAACCATTTTGTTCCAGTTTCACCCATTTCTTATTTTCATTTAATGGAAAGAACTCAGGTCTATTCCCATGATTTTTAACATAGAAGAATGCAGGCACTGGTTCTGTCCTCAACTCTGACTGTTCTGACTTGTCTAAGACCTTGAAGTTTATTGGGAGTCGATGATATCTCATGGCATTCCTCACAAGCTCTCTCCATGAACTTTCAGTTTTACAATAAATATCCATCTCTATGATAGTTTCTAGGTCCTCTGGACTGAGGAGACAGAAGCGTACTTCTTTCATCAGTGCATCCGCACAGCTCATGTGGTTCTCCAAGTCTGAGCAGATCCAGTTCTTGATGAACATAAACATGTCCCACTCTGACCTCAGTAGTATAGTATGTATCGGAACGGGACTATAGTTAACTACTGTTTATTACTCAATCGACCTGCAGCCAATCAGAGGCCTCCATTTGGTCACGTGACCCCCTCATTTGCATAATTACGTAATAGGCCACGCCCCTCATTTGCATAATTACGTAATAGGCCACGCCCCCTTGATCACCAGCCAATCAGGGGCCACCATTTGGTCACGTGACCCCCTCATTTGCATAATAGGCCACGCCCCCTTGATCACGTGACCCCCTCATTTGCATAGTAGACTACGCCCCTTTGATCACCAGCCAATCAGTGGCTTCCATTTGGTCACGTGACTCCCTCATTTGCATAATAATGGGTCACGTGACCCCCTCATTTGCATAATAGGACCACACCCCTTTGGTCACGTGACCGGAAGCGCTCTTTATTTGGAAAATAGGCCACACCCCCTTGGTCACGTGACCTGACCCCCTCCCTCATTTGCATAATATAGACAATAGACAGACTACGCCTCTCTTTTGGTCACATGACTTGGACTAGCTAATGAGAGGCTTCTATAAGGGGGGAGGGGAGGGGAGGGGGGGAGGGGGGCACTTTAAGATGCATGGGGAGGGGAGGGGGGGGGGGAGGGGGGCACTATTTATGGGGTGGGCGGGCACTTGGGGGGGAGGGGGCCTTTGGGGTCTGCTCGGGAGAAAAAAAAAAAAAAATTATCTGATCTCTAGGGAATCGCTTCCTCCTTACCCCCCTTTAGGGGGGGTAGGGAGGAGGCGAGTCGGAGGTGACTGTAGAGGAGTTTTTCGGTGACTTGATGACTTTCAAACGACTGTACTGATAGTTGATGAATTTGACTTTTTGACTTGAATATTTCTTGCGACTTTGCGAAAGCGACTTTGCGGCTCGTAAGCCCCTTAAATAAAGAGGTGACTTTGTAACCTCAGGGGGGAGATCCTTCTACACCACCACAGAAAAAGATCTCGGTTGATTGACTGAACGCGGCGGGTATGAGTCATCATGGGGCCCTTGACGGGTGGGTCCTCCCCATGCAGCCGTATGTCGAATTTAAGAAATGCCCGTGTCACACGTCACTAAGGGAGAAAACGTTTTTTGAAAATATTTAGAACCCGAATTTGAGCATTCTGGTACATTTTTAAGGACCCAGACACCGCAAAGCCGGGTACCATCCAAGAAAAAAAAGAAAAAAAAAAAATTTGGCGAAATGCTTAGGTTTGAAATGGTACTTTTTCTGATGCACTCTTCGAACATTTTTTTTTCCTCATGTCACTATGGTCCATGTCACATGTCGGACTCAAGAAATGCCCCATGGCCCATGTCACTTAGATGTCCGTGTCCGTGTCGTCGTATCGATTTTTAAGAAAATGACCATGTCACCATATCGAATTTAGGGGTCTAGTGACATCAGCATGTCCGGCTATCCTCCACAAATTTAGCTCTAAAATGTTTACTTTTTTTTGGGCCGATTTTTCATCATTTTAAAAAAACAATAGGCTGTTGAAATGTTTGCTGTTGTAAATAGAAACAAAAACAAAACAAAGCGCATGGTAAGATTATGTCACATTGCAGTCGCGGGTCCGCTCGTGGCTTATCCAGCCTCTTCGTGGATCCGCGACTGTCAATGTGATCATATACTAATCACCCGGCGTTTACGGTATTATATACTAAGGTATGAGACGGGTCCTACAGAAAAGGTGTCTAAAAAGCGCTGCGACCTGATTGAAATGACGTCAGCGGCGTCTGCTCGTCAGTGCCCGGCTGTAGCTCGTAGGACATGTCATTCTGCTTTTCTGGATGTTTTGAAATATTTTGATTTAACTGTTAATACCTGATAACAAGTCTCTGAAGCCGTTTTTGATCGAGTACGTCTTCTCTACGTTTCCATCGATTAGCTGCTTCAGCAAAAAAAATCGCGCGCGCGGTCTAGTCTAGATGACGGAGTCGCTAAAGCTCTGTTTAGAGAGTGGAACTTGACCTTGACTATAGACTCAGTACTAACTGAACGCCCCGCTATGTCACTCCTCACGTGGGTATATGTACAAGCTCGGGTTCTTCACTTTACGGCTTGACTAAAACTGAGACGCGTCCATGATAAACTCTAGCCTTTTTTTCCTTTTCTAGGATGGAGAGAGAGATTTTAAATGGGGCGGTTATCTAAATAGCGTGGAACTAAAATCAGGCTGCGGCAGATAGTATCTCTGCGCACCTCAAGACTCAACGTAACTTTCACTCTCCAGCAGAAGTTTAGTTGTCACTAATGATGGGCGGCGACCGTCGTGCACCGGCGGATATTGGAGAGTGTTGGAGAGCTGAACCTTACAGACATATAAATCAATCGCTCTGGTGGAAATATCTCACCATAGATTGGAACCAAATACTTATCTAATGGAATCGTTATCAGTTTTCAGTTTTCTTGCCGTACAAAATTTATTTCCAACTCTTCACGTGGTGATAGCTGAAGGTCGCTCGTCGTAGGTACGTGTGACCGGAACACCCTTTTTGTTTTTGGCGCGGGTTGACATCAGATTTGTACCGTACTGTCGCGATTAAGGGCTCTGAGGGAGCGCTTTTCAATTCGGTGAAGTTCTTACTCAGGAGCTATATACAAGCCAGGCGCTGGCGCTTATTCAAAGTCGCGATTTTAGTGCTTGAGAAAAAACATTTGGAGGCTCTTATACTCTGGCGCTTATACAAGACCGGCGCGCTTTTCAACACTAGTTGCTTTATCGCGACCGTACGGTATGACTTCGGTGTCACAAGGTCCCAAACTCCAAATAAGGAAGTGAAACGACGTCGTCTGTCTACCTCGTGCGCGTCATAGCGTCGTCGAAAATAGTGTGACGTCAGCATCTCTCAGGCGGCTAGGAAGTCAGTTCGACAAAATGGCTCACGGAGTGAACTTCGTGGCCGTTTCTCGATCTATGATCGATGCGGCCGTGGAGAAGGAATTCGTAGCCGTGCTACAGAGAGAGGAGGCGGAGAGACAGAACTTCGTGGCCGTTTCTCGATCTATGATCGATGCGGCCGTGGAGAAGCAGTTCGTAGCCTCGCTACAGAGAGAGGAGAGACAGCGGACTGCTGCTGAAGCAGAGGGTGTGGTGGATGAGCTGATCGGGAACGTCGCTGATCAACTCATCCGCCAGTGCGTGGAGCGAGTCAAGCAGCAAGTCTGCATGGAGGAAGGACTACCGCCCGCCGTGCTGGAGGAGCTGCTGAAGGACCACAACGCGTTATGACCACGCCCTCCGCTTCAGCAGCAAGGTCCCTGCGACCCTCTCTCTCTACCAAACGGTCCTTTTAAGGACCAACCACTGATCACAAAAGTTGAAAATCAATCTCAATATAATATACGCATCAGAAAAACCCCTAATACGCTCTACACTGAAACCCTGTTGAGTAGGTAGATCTAGTTGGGCTTTTTTTTTATTTTTTTTTTTTTTAGGAAGGGCAATCAGGTCATCGTGTGGAGATCATCAGGTGTCCTGTGTGTGTGTGTGTGTGTGTGTGTGTGTGTGTGGGTGGGCGGGTGTGTGTGTGTGTGTGTGTGTGTGTGTGTGTGTGAATTTTATACAAATACAATTATTCATTCCTTTCAGCAAGAAAATTAGCTCAATGTAATCATATGATTTGAACTGCCCTACTTATCAGGGCCTTGACGACATCTGACCGCCCCCCTTTTCAGGATCTAAATGGAAATTCACCGCCGCCGCTTTTCAGAGTCACGCTGCAGTGGTTATCCAATACATGGCGGAGCGCCATTACCTAATTCTTTTGTATGTGAAAAAAAAACAGCACTGATAAGGAGTTTAATTAGACAGATATTGGTTCTACACTATCAAAAAATAACCCCTCAGCGCTTTAATGCTAAAGGTAGCATAGTGCTTTAATGCGCTACGCTCTTTGTCGATATGCCAGTGTATGCATGCATGCAGCCCTGGTGAGGAACTCTGAGTGCTGCATTCATGGCTTATGACGACAACGGGCACTGCACATTAAAGCGCTATGCGACTATTAAAGGGTTAGATCCAGTCTTGCTCCAGTCATCCCGAATGCTATACCCAGAGTTGGTGGTCTGGTCCAGACTGCTGTACACAGATTGTGGACGGGATGGCGGGTTGCTGCCAGACTATCCCTCTGGTACGATATGCGGCTGGCGCGGCCGAGACTGTCTTATATGATGCTGAGTCGAATTATGTATTAGATACCCTACGAGTAACTGAGAGTATGTCAAAATAATCACGGCAAACTGACTGGCGACTTCATAGGATTATAGGGCGGTTATTATTACATAACTCAGTAACCTTTGGTTATGTGTTAGATAGAGTACACTTGGACACGGTTATTCCATATACCCACTGCCCCACAGGGTCAAGACGAGGTGATTTAAATAATAAGACCCAGACGGGTAAAATAGCCAAAGTCAACAATGACCTGTTTTTTTAGCCAATATGGACAAAGAGACACGGGGTGCTGTACACAGGTTGTGGACGGGCTGGCGGGTCGCTGCCAGACTATCTCCCTGGTCCGATATGCAGCCGGCGTGGCCGAGACTGTCTTATATGATGCTGAGTCTAATTATGTATTAGATTCCCTACGAGTAACTGAGAGTGTGTCAAAATAATCACGGCAAACTGACTGGCGACCTCATAGGTCAGTTATTATTACATAACTCAGTAACTTTCGGTTATGTGTTAGATAGAGTACGCTTGGACACGGTTATTCCATATACCCGCTGCCCCACAGGGTCAAGACGAGGTGATTAAATAATAAGACCCAGACGGGTAAAATAGCCAAGTCAACAATGCCCTGTTTTTTAGCCAATATGGACAAAGAGAAACGGGGTGCTGTACACAGCTTGTGGACGGGGTGGCGAGTCGCTGCCAGACTATCCCCCTGGTCCGATATGCAGCCGGCGTGGCCGAGACTGTCTTATATGATGCTGAGTCTAATTATGTATTAGATGTCCTACGAGTAACTGAGAGTGTGTCAAAATAATCACGGCAAACTGACTGGCGGCCTCATAGGTCAGGTATTATTACATAACTCAGTAACCTTCGGTTATGTGTCAGATAGAGTACACCTGGACACGGTTATTCCATATACCCACTGCCCCACAGGGTCAAGACGAAGTGATTAAGTAATAAGATACCCAGACGGGGGGTAAAATAGCCAAGGCAACAATGTCCTGTTTTTAGCCAATATGGACAAAGAGACACAGGGGGTGCTGGGAGTTGGCGACAAGGGGCAAGACGGGCAAGACTACTTCTCAAAATAGACAATGCCAATGGCCAAGACCTAGTTCTTAAATTTGACAAAGCCCATTGGTATCTCTTATATTCGACAAGTGACACATGTGCCCCGTCTGTGGTCCTAATATAGATTTTCTAAAAAAAAAAATTAAAAAAATTAAATTTTCTGCACCGTGTGACAACGACCGATCAGCTACATAGCAGAGATTTCCCCAACCTATTTTTGGTTATTTTTCTATTCAGTTTTTGATCAGCGCACTATATTATCGTGGGTTTTTAAAAAAAAAATTTTAATCATAAATAATATGTAGACTTGGAAAAAAAAAGAAAAAAAAGAGAGCTGACACGCAAACTCCTACTCACATGTCGCTGTTTTGTCACTAAACTCAAAGACCCACCCACCCCGTAGGAAGGGGAGACGCTTGTGAACGTTCCCTTAGGCCTCTATTCTTTATTTTATTGTGTGGCCCCTAAAGAGGGGCCAACCAACTGACACTGTCAGTTGGTTAGATGCTGCACAACATGGGCGTAATTAATTACGCCTAGTGTTAAGCAGCATGGATCACTGTGGTTTGACAGACTGACCTCAAAGGGCCCCCGTTGGATGGGGGCCCTTGTGGCACAACGAGTCAAAACGAGTTGATCCGTTTTTCAGATTGCCGACTCGGCGAGAGTTTCTGACTATGTATCTTTTATAAAGCCTTAGATATGGTGTGGTATTTTTCATCTCGCTATAGTTTAGTTGGTATTCAAAGAAACTGCCTCATTTCTATCAGAAATACACAATATTGAATTGTTTTTTATATTTTAATATATTCAGAAGCGCACTTTGTTGCCTATATAGCTCATTATGCGTTGAAATGTTCGCGAGCATCGTAGGAATGTACAAAACCCCTATTGTGGCGCCATCTGACGAAAGAGCGGGGAACTATACGTGACCTGAACCCCGCCCTCAGCGCGTTCGTTATTCGCATCTTTGACAGCGACTAAGAGACACTCAAACTGTCTCTTATTTAGTTTGAACTTATCACAAATTTGTCTTTGATAGGTCGTAGATTGACTTCTGACTTTTTTTCTTTTTTAGTTAGAATAAAAAACAAGTGACGCCGACACAGACCTGCGCATTAACGCGCTCCACCGTCTTCAGAGGGTTGAGTCTATAGTACAGTAGATTCTACTGTGTACTTACACTAACAGTGCTACATATACATACCTGAGTCATAAGTGAGGCGTTTTTGTTGTTTTTTTTAGGAGAAAAAAAGTGATCTACTCACCAAACCGCTATTAGTAGGTAACCTGTATGACCCATACCGCAAACATCTGCCTCGTGACTGATAGTGTACCGGTGGTGAAGTGCTGTTGCAAGAACAATTGAGGCTCTTTATATAGCTGAGAGAGCGAATGGTCTAATCTTGTTTTCACCTTGAGCCCCACCCTATTCCAGAGAGGGTATCAAAAATCACATGTACACGTATATGGGCTTATAGCTGGTGAATAGATAAGGCGGGGCAACTGTGTATACTAACACTACAGGGGGCGTTTTAACGACAGGTGTGACGCGCCAGCCCGTGGAGGGAGCTTTTGTTTTCACCTAGAGAGTGTATACAAAGCCTACAGGGGGTGATTAACGACAGGTGTGACGCGCCAGCCGGTGGCCGGATCACCGCATCTTCTAAGCTTTGTTTTCACCTAGAGAGGGGATCGAGAGTGTATACAAAAAACAAAAAAAAACCTACAGGGGGTGTTTAACGCGGCCGGCTGCCTACATGCTATGGTCTAAGCCTGTTTTCAGCTAGAGAGGGACCTAAATCACCTAAGCCTTTTCCACCCTTAAATCGATCTGATAATTACCATAAAGAGGAGTAATGCGCGTTACATGTATATGGGCTTATAGCTGGGTAAGAGATTAAGATGCTAGTCAACTGTGTATGCAAAAAAAAACTACAGGGGGTGTCTAAAGTCGATTGTCATGCGCCAGCGGGCGGACGGAAGTCTGCCACTCTAGCTGTGACTACAAGCGCGTGCGTGTGGTAGACAGCTTAAATCAAACACAAGTTAAGCTCCTTATAGCTTCCTACTGACTGCGGATTCGAGTGCTTGAAAGATGGTCTTTTGTTTTTTTCATCTATTTCCTCGGGGGGTCGAACAGGATTAAAGATGTAACGAACCCGCACCTACACAGGTAGACAGCTGGTCGCCTTCCTAGTGAGAGTTTTCCTCTTGAGTTAAGAAGCTTATCTCGGAGCCTAGTACATAAGCGAGAGTGAAACATGAGTCCCACACACTTCTTCTACCACCTTCAGCATGGCGTCATCAGGAATCACTCTACGTTCTACCGAATGTGAGCAATCCCAACACTACTACAGAGCCGCGACAACACCACACGAGGAGACGTCCATGTTTACTGATGAGTTAACAAGTAGCAAGGTGGAGGTTGGTTTTTATCAAAATTCGTACGGGTGGCTGGAAAGTGTGATGGCTACTTCTGCAGCTATTGCTGCTGCTCGTGCAAAACGTGAAGCTCGTATCGCTGTTCGTGCTACACATGCTGCATACGAAGTTGCCAATGCTGCTAACAACGCTGCTGTTACTCTCGCCGCTGCTGCTCGTGCTGCTAATGTTTTTGCCACTGTTTCCGCTCTTGCTACCGATGCTGCTGCTACTGATGCTGCAACGTCTGCTAAAAGTGTCGCTGTTGCGGCTGCTGCTAGGGCTAATGCTATAAATGCTTGTACAGCTGCTAAAAAAATAGCCTGTTTTGCTTATGCTAGTCGCAGTGTCGCTGTTACGGCTATGGCTGATGCACATGATGCTAAGTTACGGGCTTTTGCTTTTGCTGAAGATGCTGTTGATGCTGAAGATGTTGCTGCTGCTGCTGCTACTGCTGCTGAAGATGCTACTGCTGCTGCCGCTGCTGCTGCTGAAGATGCTGCTGCTGCTGCGGCTGCTGCTCTAGACACCTATGACGCTGCTGCTCTAGACACCTATGACGCTGCTGCTGCTGCTGAAGATGCTGCTGCCGCTGCTGCTACTGCTGAAGATGCTGCTGCCGCTGCTCTAGACACCTATGACGCGGCTGCTGCTGCTTTTGCTGAAGATGCTGTTGATGCTGCTACTGCTGCTGCCGCTGCTGCTGCTGAAGATGCTACTGCTGCTACTGCTGCTGCAGCTGCTGCTACTGCTGCTGCTGAAGATGCTGCTGCCGCTGCTCTAGACACCTATGACGCTGCTGCTACTGCAGCTGCTGCTCTAGACACCTATGACGCTGCTGCTGCTGCTGAAGATGCTGCTGCTGCTGCTGCACTAGTCATCTATGACGTGGCTGCTGCTCTAGACACTTATGACGCGGCTGCTGCTGCTGCTGCTGCTGAAGATGCTGCTGCTGCTGCTGCTCTAGACACCTATGACTGAAAACTTAGTAAGCGTTATTTACAAACACTACTGCTACCTATGACTAAACTTAGTAGGTGTTATTTACAAACAAGAGAGCCACGTGGTGTTGTTTACAAACAAAGAGAGCCACGTGGTGTTGTTTACAAACAAAGATAGCCACGTGATGTTGTTGTGGCCTATCATGCCAATGAAGGGGTCACGTGATCAAGGGGGCGCGGCCTATTATGCAAATGAGGGGGTCACGTGACCAAATGGCGACCTCTGATTGGCTGGTGATCAAAGGGGCGTAGTCTACTATGCAAATGAGGGGGTCACGTGATCAAGGGGGCGTGGCCTATTATGCAAATGAGGGGGTCACGTGACCAAATGGCGGCCCCTGATTGGCTGGTGATCAAGGGGGCGTGGCCTATTACGTAATTATGCAAATGAGGGGGCGTGGCCTATTACGTAATTATGCAAATGAGGGGGTCACGTGACCAAATGGAGGCCTCTGATTGGCTGCAGGTCGATTGAGTAATAAACAGTAGTTAACTATAGTCCCGTTCCGATACATACTATACTACTGACCTCTCCCAGAACTCAATCAGGACCAGAACTTCTGCACTAGACATTTCCTCGGGGCTAGAAACCTCGACCACCTCGTTCCAGTTCAACTTGATGAAGTTCTTTACTTCTTCAACTTCTTTGTGGAAGGAGTATTCCATGCACACAGTCAATATCTCAAGGCAGTTCTTGGGCGTGAGTGTTTCAGAAAGTTTCTTGGCACAGAACTCACTGACTGCAGGCATCTGGAGATACATGGCACACTTCAGCACTTCTAATGTATCCTCTGTGTCACTCAGTAAAGTCTCCTCACCAGTGTACACAAACTCAAGAAGCTTGGACACAACATCTGCGGACTGCCCCTTCAGTTCCACACTGTCAGCCTTGCTCTCCACATAGGAGTCACACAGCATGGCATGGAAGAAGTTACTAACAGCAGCAAGGACCACCTTGTGCACTCGGAACTCCTGGTCTTCCACCTTGAGTGTGTAATCCTGGAGCGAGGCATTCTGCCAGAGCGTTTTCACACCAGTTGTCAATCCCACATCAATCATCTTGTTGTGCTGCTTTGCAGGAAAGACTCCAAACCTGCAAAGAAAATTCAAGTCTTAAATTCATGATATTTAGAGAAGTGTTTCAACAGATAATCACGGTCGAGGTTGCTGGCGACTGGAACTGGCCGTGAGATCGGTCCTCCCGCTCCCTCCCAAGTCACGTCATCAAGCCGCTTTCTGTTGTGCAATGCCTTGCCTGGTAACCTGTGCTATCTAGTAACGAGATGATGTCACACTACCTTATTTGGTGCAAGCCTGAACTGACGACCCATGCATGACGTATCAAGTTAGGCCAAAAAAAAAAAAAGTTGTGTTTCCGGTCACCCGACCCTACCTAGCAAAACAGGGCCGACCCTAATTTTTTTTTGGACATTTTGGGAATTTTTTTTTTTTTTATTAAATTTTTTTTTTTGAAATTTTATGATATTTTTTGTTGTTGTTGCATAAACTGCACCCCTTACTTTGTCATATTGTATAAGCCACAGAGGATGTTCAGAGGGAACTGAAAGTTGTTGATTTAGTACTGTAGGCCTAGTATAGGCTACTAAGACCACCTTAGTCAATGTTTTTTTTAAATCGAGAATTTTCTTCTTCTAGTAAAGGAGTGGTCATTTTTAAACAACATGGGGGGGGGGTCAGTGGATTTTCACGCGAGTGGCTTGAAAAATCAATTTTAATTGCTTTTTCCTACAAGACGATTTTTTTCTTCTCAAACTAGGGGGTCGTCTTAAAGGCAGGGTTTTATGGTATGCTAGAAAGGGGCGCGAATGTGCATGATTCCCCCCCCTCCCCCCTGCCCTGTTGTTAAAATGAACACTCCCTTACTGTACTATACTCGACTATTATACTTCCAAAATGCTCATACCTTAAAACCCCGCCTATAAGACAAATTTTAATTGAACTTTTTATTTTCTATAAGCCGAATTTTTTTCTGTAGTGGAGGGTTCGGCTTTATATAGGTGGGGTTTTAATATATTGGAATAAAGAGAAAACGATTTTTAGACCTATTTTGCATAGGACAATTTTTTTCCTCTGGCCACACCAAAAAAAGAGTTGGTCAATGGATTTCCTTTTTCAAAAAATGGTGCGAGCGAGCAAAATTTTTAAAGATTTTTTTTTGTCAATGGATTTTGTCGGAAAACTGGAGCGAGGGACAATTTTTAATTTTTTTTTATCCAGCCTGCGACAAAGGTTCTTAGTGGACCCCTAACATAAAATTTATTGGTTGATCTGGGGGAATTACTGGAAGAAAATTGAAAAAAAAAAATTCTCAATTTTGAAAAAAATGAGGCGAGCGGAATCCATTGACAATTCTTTTTCCAAAAAAAAAATAATTTCCATTTCCGAAAATAAGGTGCGCGAAATCCATTGACCAACTTTTTTTTTGGTGTGGCCTCAAGTTGGGGGTTCGGCTTATAGGTGGGGGTCGTCCTATAGGTGGGGTTTTAGGGTATTAACTGCAACCAGACTTTTGGAACACTCTTCACAGTCTACCCGCTACAGTTTGACTTGAAATTCCCATGCCCCATCAAAAAAAAAAAAATTAAAAAAAAAAAAAAGATCCGACCCTACCTACCTAGCTTTTTTCATGATGTTACCGGAAACACACCTTTTTTTTTTTTTGGCCTTAGTTTACACAAACTGGAGCGCTATAGCTAATATACTACAGCGAGATGTCCTAGTGAATATATCCCCCCCTAGAATTTCAAAGGATTGCTGGTTCTAACTGGCAGTTAAGCCTGTTCCCATGATATCTATTTTCGTGCCCAGTTTTTTGTGACCACAATCGCCCTTGTGACGTCACAGTCAACCGAAGCATATTTTCTGTGCATCAGCACAACAATTAAAATGATGGTTAAAATGATTGGATTTACAAGTATCCATAATCACTAACTAATAACTTATTTTATATGAATACCCTCACTTCACTCTGCTTGCTGATAGTTTGCCGTGCAGGATATTTGATCATTATTTTAATGGCCACAATCGGCCCTGTGACGTCACACTGCCCCATGAGCCCCATGGCAGTCCCCAGGCAAAACAAAAACATAAATAGGTTGACGTTGTTGCGCAACGTCAGATGGCTACGCTCCAGGCAACCCCAAATAATAGATCAAACTGTAACAGATTCGCAAATCAATAGGCGTGTGATTTACATCACAGCAGACTCAGGGTGTCAGGCTACTTTATGTCTTTACCCAATCCCCAATCACAAAATGGATGACAATTATGACTAGACCGCACCTGCACTATTACATGTATATTCCAAGGCGACACACCCAATTCAATTAATTTTCAATGGAGTGAAGAGTGAGTCTGAAAAACAAGCCAGAAGAATGAGCCTGATAATCAAGCCTGAGGATAAAACCTGATAATCGAGCTTGATAATTGAGGATTAGAGGATTTAGAACCCTTATTGAGAAAAATAAATATTTCAAATTCATCTGTGGTTGATAATAACTCAACTCAGGTCATTAAGGATGCACTCACCAGCCTGTCACTACATGCCCTTCACATATCTAACCTTGTCATCAAGCTTTCTAATTTTGTAGACACCTGGAGTGAGTGAGTGAGTAATGAGGTTTTAACGCCATTTCGACAGCTAGGGTCATATTCACGGCGACCACCTGGAAACTAGCTAAAGTCTCTCCTCTACCCAAGGGTGGAGACATAACAGATGCCAACAACTTGAAGACCACATCTGGAGGTTTTGAATGAATGGTATATGTGATTGATATCACATGTGAACAAGGGCAGTCCGCCTGATGTGTGAGTGTAAGATTGAGCGTGTGACAAAGATGACTCAGGGTAAGCTGGAGCTTATCATGTACTTAGATATAGGACTCCCTTATAATCATTCATTGGTCAATTCTGGCATTAGAAATGAATTCCTTGTTAAAAATTACCCTCAAGTCATGTGTCATACATGTATGTTATTCAATTTCAGGCCAGCAGATGGGTGTGGGTGAGCAGATGGGTGTGGGCGTGCAGGTGGGTGTGAGCTGCAGTTGCAGGCTGCGGGCATGTACCGCCTTTTGTCCCTATCAAAAAGCGAGTCAATCGGACGATAAACGGCGGAGATATGGGTGGTACAATTTAGAAATTTTGGCACATTTAGTATCAAATCAAAGCTTGATCTCTGAATAAGTACCACTTTTACATTTTGCTTTTTTTTTTTTGGCCTAATGTAGCCCATATTTTACACTGAAGAATAAATCTAAAAATGGACCCCTAAAGTACACTGTATACGGGAGAAACAGATGATATAATCTATTTTTGACCATGTATGGCAACTGACCATGTACAGCATCTGACCATGTACTATGACAGTTCCATCGATTTGGTGAGAGTGAGCCAGTAGGATATGAGAACTCTCAAGATACCCTCAAGTTTTGTCGCCTTTTACGATTCTAGTATGACCGTTGGCATTGTGGAAAGCTCCTTACAAAGATACTCTTCCCATTCATACCCTCATCATGACCATATCTCTCATAATTTCCACTGTAAATAACTGCAGACAGTGATAGGTGGCACCATTGCACAATGTGTCAAGTCAAAGATAACAAGAGATAGCTTCTGTTTCAGGTTACAGGGGTGTGAAATGCCAAAAACTGTATCATCTGAAGGACATTATGCGTCTCCGGGCAGCGTTACAATTAATGCTTTTCATTCAATAAGTTTTGCAATTAAGGTTGCTTAATCATATAAAACCTATCTTTTAATCGCAGGCACATTCAATTGATTGATTTTGACACAGAAACTTTAAGAATCTGAGTCCAAAAATGTCAGAGATGACTTTTTCATTTTTCAGTTGATTTGTAAACTCCTTGCCAACTTGAGATATGTCCCGTTAGGTACTTGATGTACATCTGGACGTTGAACAAATCAATCAATCAATCAATTACATGAATCACAAGAATGATCCTCTGGGACATAGAAAAAGCGGAATTCCGAATAGCTGCAGAGATTTCACACACCTGGGTTACGAGAGATACAGAATGTCTAGGCTCCAACATGAGAATGACCAAATGACTTGGTTACCATTCTGTCTCAATCCAACAGATTAATCGAACCATCCGTCCGTCACAAATATAACATTACTTTCAAGACAAATCAAAAATGAATGAGAGTCAACCATGGATGATTATTAATTAATTTTATTTCATTACATTACATAGCAGTAGTTCCGTTCACATATTTCTTACATGTTGTGTATCTACACTTCATAGAATACTTGATACTTTTAATATTTGATTTTTAATGCAAAGAGGGGTCATGTCATCACATCATTGACTATAGTTATTATAATATTTGGAAACGAAAGCAAGTACAATTTTCCTAAGATTCTTCTACTTTTTGAAAGTACTATATACATTGAGAAACATCAAGTTATCAAACATTGCCTGCTTCACAATGACACTGACCTCCATTAAGGTACTACCTTCTGAGTCGGGATCGCTAAGACTCCACCAAATCTATCCCGAAAGGCTCTATTATTCTGGCGAGGAAAGTCCTCCAATTCCTCTTTGATGATTTCCCCCCCTTCATCTTCTTCTGGGATTGTCAACTTCAAGCAGGCATATCCGTCAAAATGTTCATCACGAATTGGCATGCACATGTTGAGAATGAACACTGAATTTCCCTTGGGAAAAAGCAACACGTCATGCAGCAATTCAAAGTTCTTCTTGTCAGGTTTGGCTGTGTTGGTGATTTGTGTCCATTGGTCATTGGAGGGACTGTAGAATTGCATATTGAACTCAAAATCTGTGGTAAACAGTCCGTCCTCCCCATTCCTCTTCAGCACACACATCTGGTCTTGTCGAATATGGCTGGGACAAGACGCCTTTGTCTCCCATTCTAGGATATCAGACAGGGGGTTTGCACAATAGAGTACCCTGTTGTCTTCCTTAGCAGTCCGACTATTCCACCCACCGCAGACATAGATTGTGTCTCCAATAACACATGCAGCGGGCTGAAGCACTGAAACTGGCATTTGATGTACGCAGCTCCATCTGTTGGTTAAGAAGCTGTACTGCTCCATTTGATGAGATGGTTTGTGTCCATCATATTGTCCACCGATTACATACAGGAGGTCTCTGTGATGAACCATGGCAGAATAACTCTTTGGTTTATCCATGGTGGGCATCTTGGACCAGGTTAATGTTCTTGGGTCAAATATTTGCCAGTCCTGGACTCCCGCATATGTACGGCAAACAATTAGAAAATTGTTCACTTCTAAGCAGGCTGTTGCAGGTTTTTTATCCAAAACAGATGCTCCAAAACCACTTTGTTCCAGTTTCACCCATTTCTTATCTTCATTTAATGGAAAGAACTCAGGTCTATCGCCAAGATTCTTAATATAGAAGTATGCAGGCACTGATTCTGTCCTCACTTCTGCCTGCTCTGACTTGTCTAAGACCTTGAGGTTTATCGGTAGTTGATGATATCTTACAGCTTTCACCACCAGATCCTTCCAGAGACCTTCCATTTTACAGTATATGTCCATCAGTATGATAGATTCTAGGTCTTCTGGACTGATGAGACAGAAGCGTACTTGTGACATGAGGTCATCCACACATCTCATGTGGTTCTCCAAGTCTGAGCAGATCCAGTTCTTGATGAACATGAACAGGCCCCACTCTGATCTCTCCCAGAACTCTATGAGGACTTTGACTTCTGCACTGGACATTTCCTTGAGTTTAGAAAGCTCAAACACCTTCTTCCAGTTCAACTTGATGAAGTCCTTTACTATTTCAACTTCTTTGTTGAAGGAGAAATTCATGCATACAGTCAATATCTCAAGGCAGTTTTCTGGGTTGAGGCTTTCAGAAAGTGTCTTGGCACAGAATTGACTGACTGCAGCAGGCAGCTCTTCAGGGTTGGAAAGCTCAAACACCTTCTTCCAGTTCAACTTGATGAAGCCCTTTACTTCTTGAACTTCTTCGTGGAATGAGTACTCCATGCATACAGTCGATATCTCTAAGCAGTTCTTGGGCGTAAGTGTTTGGGAAAGTTTTTTGGCACAGAATTGACTGACTGCAGGCATCTGGAGGTACATGGCACACTTCAGCACTTCTAATGTATCCTCTGTGTCACTCAGTAAAGTTTCGTCACCAGTGTACACAAACTCAAGAAGCTTGGACACAACACTTGCAGACAGTCCCTTCAGTTCAACATAGTCAGTGTTGCTCTCCACATAGGAGTCACACAGCATGGCTTGGAAGAAGTTACTAACAGCAGCAAGGACCACCTTGTGCACTCGGAACTCCTGGTCTTCCACCTTGAGTGTGTAATCCTGGAGCAAGGCATTCTGCCAGAGCGTTTTCACACCAGTTGTCAATCCCACATCAATCATCTTGATGTGCAATTCCGCGAGAAATACCCCAAACCTGCAAACGAGATATAGGTCTTAAAGTTTTTCATCATGTTAATAACATTGTTAATATAGATAATTGACTCAAAATTGTTAAAAGGGAGGTCACACATTATTATGAATAAAGGGTTCTGAACACAATTACTCATGTATGGCTATTTTTGAACATGACAGTACTAGCAAGCCGCTCCAAAGACCCTAAAATTGACCCAAAAATTGTAAAAATACAAGAATTTCTTAAATTGCATAACGTATCGTAGGGTCAGCCCTGTTTTGATTGGGTCGGTAGGGTGACCTGAAACAAACGTTTTTTTTGGGCCTAACAATACAAAAAACAAAAATTTGTGTCTTTCACCTTTTACTAACACTTCAATAATGGTCTGCTTTACATGTATTTAAATGCCTTTAAACCCAATTGAAATTGAGTTCCACAATTTCATTTTCACTGGGGTTCTTTACTCACTACTGCAGGGGTGTTCTCACTTCTACTGTGGGCCCGTACGCCAAAGAATATAAGTGTGGCCCAATATGTTATATTTAGAGTCAGAAGTAATTAAGGGATGTCTCAACAGCAATTCAGATGAAAATGAAAAATATTATCATGTGTTATACACTGTATTGTCGCCTTAAAGCACCTGCCTTGTAAAACTGCTTGGGGTACAGGGGTCTTGTAAATTTTCTTGAGCACTGAAACAGGATTTTGAATAAGCGCCCATCTTGTAGAAGTGCCATATCTAACCATTTTCTTTGCAACTATTCAACTTTGGACAGCCCTGTATACCTAGATCAGTGTCAAATCATGACAAATCAGATTTATATATCCCATAATGCAGTTTGAATGAAAAGAAGCTAATTGTCCGATTTTATAACATTTCACAGATATTAAAGCCTTAGCGACACACCATTTATTACCAGCGGGGGGGGGGGGGGGGGGGGGGGGGTGGCGGCACTTGGTGGATAGAGGGAGGGTAAAATGAACCCGAGATGAGAGTCTGTAAGCAGACTTTAGCTCATTTTGACTCATGATGAAGAATTGTTTAAACTGAGATATGAGCAGGTCCGGGAAATGGAGGAAAATCCTCCCCAGAGCCGTTATTTACACCAGTGTTAATTTTCACAAAGCATCAGTAGGGATCTTATCTAAGTCACCATGGTGACACTGATAATTGCTCACTGCCTACTGGGTGAAGTGGAGGAACATGGAGAGAACGTCTATAGAAATAGCTTAGGCCAAATTAAAAAAAAGGTTAGTTTCAGTTAACATTTTTTTTACAGCCCCTTTACAATACCAAAAACAGTGTAAACATGGGGAAAAATTGTAAATTTTTGTCGACCCAAAATTGTCCCCAAAAAAGTGTAAAAATATAATAAAAATTTCTTCAAAATTACATTAAAAAAAGTAGGGTCCGCCCTGTTTTGATACGGTCGGTCGGGTGACCTGAAACAAACCTCTTTTTTTTGGGCCTTATTTATATGTGATTTCATGGCAATCCCATGTATGATTCACTATTCCCCATGTATGATTCAAGAGCATACACTAATCTATCTTATGGGATAAATACATCTAACAGCAAATTGATAGAAAATTCAGCAAATTGGTTAAAAGAAACCTGTTGCTTATTTTAGCCCTGTAGTGTTTATGCTACAAGCAAAACCGTTGCTAAATCTAGCCCTGCAGTGTTTTCACACCTACCTGCGTTGTGGAAATTAACACTGGTGTGAATAATGGCTCTGGGGAGGATTTTCCTCCATTTCCCGGACCTGATGAGGTCATTCAGAAAGCTGATAGAATTCTCATACCAGTGTTGCCGAAATCTTGTTATTGACGCATGCCAATGTGGCCTGCGTCTTGGCATCTTACGCAGGCCATTTCCCTTTCTCGCAGGCCGTATGAATTATGATATTTAAGGGGCCCATATAAACTTCATTATAACTGCAAAGAATTTATAAAATATTTGAATGTTAAACAACTTCACTAAAATTGCCCTAGCTTCGCTTATAAATTGGCCGATTTGAAAATTCTTTTAGCAATATAAAGCTGAGATCTTGGCAGGCCATTGTGGCCTGCATCCTAAGGCCCTCCGCCGGCCATTGTGATACTCTATGCAGACCCAATGCAGCTTCTGATGCAGAGAAAAGCTCGACGGGACAGACTCACATGGGAGCGTCAACAAAATAATCTGTCCAATCTTAAAAGGCCACTCTTAAAGACGTTACTATCTTAAAGTCAATGGACTATCGTAAACAAAACATTTATTTAAGATAAGGCCACCTTTTTTTGATAACTTGGATTACGGGCTTTCGGCTCCAAATTCTCAAAAAATCTTGGAGGGCGAAGGTAAAAAAAATGAAGCAAAATGCCAAAAAATCTCGGCGGCGGATCCGTAATCCAAGTTATCAAAATAAAACAGCCTAACCAGTTCTACCCCTCAGTGATGAACCACTGGTCAGACTACACAGTCCATTGTAGGATGCAGGCATGGGATTGGGTTTTGAAGAAAAATCCAAAAAGCAGCCAAAAGACGTGATCTGGGGGGCATTTTGTATGATTTGCATGGCATAAATCCCTCTAGAGACTAAGATCCCCCCCCCCCCTATTAATGTTAAAATATTTTTTCATTGGATCTGCACAAATCACAGGGATGTGATCTCTAGAGACTGAGACCCTACCCCCCCTATTAATGTTAAAATATTTTTTCATTGGATCTGCACAAATCACAGGGATGTGATCTCTAGAGACTGAGACCCTACCCCCCATATTAATGTTAACATATTTTTTCATTGGATCTGCACAAATCACAAGGGTACCTTTGTGGCCTTCAAAAATCCGGAAATCCGGATAAATCCGGAAAAATCCCATGCCTGAGGATGGGCTAGTCAACTAATATGTAATGAGGGGCTATGCCCCCCAACCCACCTTTTTTCAGTTTTTTTCTTTTAGATATTTATGTTGTCTCATCGGGGTGTAGGGTATATACTATAAAGGCAGACCCCAGCTTGCATAGTGTGGGTGTGTGACACTAGGTGGCAGATACAAGTCTCAATACACAACAGTACATTCTTAAATTAATGTTATTATCTTGAATAAATATTCTAACATTTTTAAGATTGGACGGTTTAAGAAAGTTTAAGGTTGATCGCTACTCTTAACTTTTCATCCATAGAATTTCCTAATTTTTTGCCTAATGGTAGTTTAGATCATTAAGAAATGGAAAATGTAAAAAAATTGGGGGGGTCCCGAGCTACTTTTTTTAATACAGATTTTTGAAAAAAAAAAGTATTTTCTATTTTTGGCCAAAAATACCAAAAATTGGGAAATCTTCACGATTTTTTTTCTTAGTGAACCACTGCCCACATCAATGTTATATTTTGAATGAATAATCCTATAATATGTCCTTAAATGGGAAAAATAAAATTATGGTCTAAAAACAACCCTTTTGTGAAAAAAAAGTGGTGGTTATAAGACGATTGATAAAATTTGATGCTAAATTTTCAACAAAATCTTAAATATTAGCAAAAAAAATCCATAGACTTTTTTTTTTACTTTCTCAAAAAATAGTTTAGATCATTTGCTAACATAAAAAAGTAATTTTGATAGGGGGTCCCGCGCATATTTTTAGGGTTTTGGGCCTCTAAAGTTAAAAAATAGGACAAAAACTGTCTAAATCTCATATTTAAAGGCCAAAATAATGCGTTAAAAGCCAAGGATCGGGGTCAAAATTGTATATATTTGATACTCTTGTTTGTTTGGAGCACAGCTATGAGATCTATATCAATCTCGATAATGATTTATAGGTAAATAATTCTAATATTCTAAAATATGTTAAAATTATCAAATATCACTGGCTCCAAATATATCAAATATTCAAAGTGCAATAAAATGCTCAATTTTGCTCGGAATTGTCCAATATTAGAGTATGGCTTAGTGGGAATGTATATGTATCCGGTCCTCTAATATTGGCTCATTCTGACAGGTTTAATCTATATGTGCAAAAAGCTGCGCAGTAGTCCATAATGCATGAGTAGCGATCAACCTTAAGGTGACATGATCCGATGATTTCGGCTCAAAAATCAATGTTGTCAAAAATGAACGAGAATGTTCCCTATGATCATACTTCATGTGCTAGCTACTTTATTCAATCTCATTCCTTAGAATTCAGCTTAGAATTAAATTTATTATCAGATTATGGCTCATTTTACTACTTTTGGAGTGCAAGCTATGATTCCCCTGTTGAAAATACACTGTAAAATGCTAAACTTTGGCTACATCTGACCCTCTGATTGGGCTTGTTTTGCCCATAGAGTACAAGTCATATTATTGTGCCCTATCCTCCAAAAAAAATATATTTTATTAAGATTTGGAACACATTTAAGTAGGATTTAAAATATGAAAAAAATCGAATCATGTCACTTTAACAGTGTTGCATTTATGCATCATGACGACGACATTTAATGTCACCTCTTAGCGACAAACTGTCCTTAAAAAGGTGTGTTCAAATCGGTCAAGGTGTTCTGTCTGGAATCTGAAACTTTGATGCGTTCAAAAACAAAAATTGTACTGTGTTACATTTGAAACATATAAGAATATACAACATTAAACCTATTGAATTTCTTTTATGGATTAATGTTGCATCCCGGACTGTGCCTGTATTTATTGAGAAAATTGAAGTGCATCTACACCTGATAAAGCCAGTTCTCTCATATTCCACCGTCACCTTAACTGCAGTGCTTTACTGTACGATTTAGAAGATGAGAATTTAATTGCCATCCATTGCGGTTTTAATCTTCACGCCATATCTCTTCCATTAAGGGAGACAGTTGTGTAGACGTTTATAACTATTAGTGCTCAAAATGTTACATATATGTATACCCAATGAGTATACTGCTCTATACTCATTGGTTTACCCGCATTGTGGATTTTACAAGAATCGAATTAGCAATTCTTTTTATTGTAAGGCGGATTTGATTATATGCTAGTGGATTGGTCCACCGCTAACGGGTCATAGTCTCTAGTGGTATCTCTGTGTGATGTTTAACACTGAGTGCTATTCAGATTTGTTGGAATCCACCTGAAGAACATAGCAATGAATGACTGAACGTATTGTGCGAGCATATATGGCTCAGTTGTTAAGATGTGAGGCATCACAACACCAAATTCAGCCCCTGGTGGAATTTCCACTTCAATCTGCGACGGCTTTCTTTCAAGTCAGCTCCAGTTTTCTTCCCCACCCCTCAACAAAGAGGAGTAGCCTACTGGAAGTGCATAGACTTGAAGGCTGAGCCGATGTACCATGCATGCTATACGTATTGACTGACCTTAACATCCAAAGGTTAACTTCACAAGGAGAACATAGCATACAGAACACGAAACGACACTTCTTAGATTTACCCAGCTCTTTGGTAGGTCAACTGTATTTATTTCGGGTTGTGAAGGCATCGGTTGTCATAAGTAGATATAAAAGGAAAGCTTGTCACAGAATATAGAACTTAAAAGGACTACGCAGATTCCAGCAGTTTCAGTAAATACATTCTGCTAAATATTTGCAGATCTTATGAGTGTGGGTTACAAGTGTATATTTGCATATCCACTTTACCTTATCCACTAAGGCCACACAGAAAAAATTGGTCAATGGATTTCACTTTTGAAAAAAAAACTCTGACACAACTCTGAAACGGAATTGTTTGACCCAAAGAAGTGAGAAAAACACCTCCATTTTTGAAAAGGCAAGGCAAGCGAAATCTATTAAAATACTTTTCCGTTTCTGAAAATAAGGTGCGCCATTGACCAATCTTTATTTGGCCTAAAGGAATGGTACACAATTTTCCTGTATGTAGCTATAGCATCAGCTTCACCTTTCCTTGCCTTCCCAATGGATGGCTAAATGGTAACTATCTTGGGTGAATCGTACAGTGCGAATCGTACAAAAATCCAATTTATATTTTGGATCTAGTCTCTAGAATTGAGGCATTCCAAAGGGTCACTATAACACTACTGTCTAATACCCAAGTACCATGTAGGACAGCAAGGCAGTGCTGAATCGTCCAGCTACTCTCTTTAAACATGTATATGCCTACCTATAAACTGGGGTCCACAAGGCATTCAAATATGATTCAAGTATTGCTGTATGAAGCATACATATAAAGCAGTAGATCCTAAAGCAATTTGTATAGCAGGTATTATGTGAACTAGAATCAGAACGCTTGAGAAATGAGCCCTTGTGGCATACATGTCTTCTAATTAGAATATATATGGATAGTAGTGCAGGGACACCACCCCTTAATGATGCCATATTCATCTGGTCTAATGAGCGGCCATGACTTCGCATCAAACAACCTCCTTTCAAAGTTGACATGCACAATCAACGATAGCAATTACAGAGGTAGAATACTCACAATTTCAACAAGGGTCTCACTCATATAATTGCACAAACTGAGACTGTATTCGTAATCAATATCCATCAAATAACGTCATGTATTTTGAGTAGTAATACTCGATAGTGAACCCCGGGTTATAATCAGACATAGTGTGTGTGTGTTTTCGGAAAGAGCCATTGACCTTTGTCTTGGCTTCGTCAGAATAAAAGAGAAAAGTAAGTGCCATAGGTTTGAAGCACGTCCTGGAAGACGTGCTGATAGCCAGGGAAGCGTGCAGACCTGAAACAGGTAATGGATAGACGACATGTGGGTTCCATTTTCATCGTTTGCTCTTCATGAATCGGACCTGTCTGATTTGACCCATGGTCAAACCAGTGAAGTACGGTTAAAAGTCAACCCACAGAATAGCCTTTGTGATTTTGTTGATTTTTTGTCTTTGTGATGACAGACATCTAACAAATTAACGTTACCCACCCATACCATATGGCCAAATTGTATTCAAAGGAGGGGCTGCATAGTGCTTTAATGCATTACTCTTGATCGATTATCGTGACACATGAAGCAGCCCTGTTGAGTTACTCATCAGGGTTGCATTAATGCATGATGCCTACCCTATGGAGCTGATACACCCCCGACCGCTCTATTTGATGCACCAATGCAGCACTGGCGAGTTACTCAACGAGCCTTTATTGATGCATCATGACTACAAAATTAATGTTGCTTTTTAGTGATGTCCACTCCATAAAGGGTTGATCCTTGTGTCAAAAGAAAAAGAGACAATAGCTATGACTGCTTCCCTCGACACGATTCGATTTAAATCAATTTAAAATTTCACATCCATAATTAAGAGACAATGATCATTACATACACATTTAATGCTTAGGTTATCATTGAGAAAACCTTACCGTAGTATATATTTATGAAGCTCTCCCATGCAATGGCTTCTATGTAATATCATTTTCTGCCTGTGATAAATGCTGCATGTCTATTTAGTATTTGCTAGAGTGTTCTCACTTCCAGGACAAGCTAGTGGTTGGTTACCACTTAAGTAAGCAAGTCATTAGTCCGAGACAATTCGATCACTCTACACGTCTACAGTCACAGTAACCTCTACAGCACAGTTTTTCCTATACCCTAAAGGTCCTTTCTATCTAATTGATTACTTTCATTAGCAATCTGACTAGCTATAATGGCCCTGGGAATATTGGATTAGTTGGAGCAAGTCAGTGCATGTGGTATGTGAGCAGTTGCAATTAGCTCCATCTCTCAGTGGAGTCCATTTAATTATTGCAAAAGATGCCATGGTCTAACCAGATCTAATCCATCTCCAAGCTGATGGCCTCAATTGCTTATCCATCAGTCATAAGGGCAATATGTCTAGCACTAGTTCCCTTAGGTAGAACTATCAGTTTTTACTTCTCTTTTTTTTGCTAAGCGATCAACTGTGGGAAGAACAAAGCAATTAAAGATTACTTTTTGTGATAGATGATAAATCGGACATGGTCAGTCATGCATCCATCATATTGTAAGGCTGTTGTTGTAATTTTTTTTAATGCAGGGTCTCTTTTCACACTGTCTGACTCTCCTTCTAATGGCCCTGACTCAATTAGATTAAACAAAGTCCGTCCAACTAAAATGATTGAAGTAAGTATACAAGACAGAAATAGG
This sequence comes from Harmothoe impar, assembly GCA_947462335.1. Lineage (NCBI taxonomy): Eukaryota > Metazoa > Annelida > Polychaeta > Phyllodocida > Polynoidae > Harmothoe > Harmothoe impar. The sequence goes on from CANHQG010000136.1 coordinate 25,788, forward strand.
AAACACGCTGGGTGGTGCTACAGTACAATGTCTGTATTTCCATCTAGCAAATATGGTTAGAAGCCATCTGACCCTCTTTTATATCAGAGTCAAGGGCCGTGAATCCTCTTTTTATTGATTCATAGATTCAATGTCAGTTGAGAATCTCATATGTGGCCTAAAACTACCCCAGGGAGTCGGTGAATGCATAAGGGATTCAAACGGTTGGTTATGATTAGGCCTGCTAGGTAGTAGCACTATACCTAAAATGGTATTATTCTGTATGCTCAGATCTTTAGATACACATAGTCTGTTTCATAATTATGCTAATACATATTTATCAGTGTAGCATCAATATTTCATGTCAGAATTACATTTCATAAAATAATCTCAGTTAACTTAAAACTCAAATACTGACTACCTTGATCAAGAGAGTCAGATAGACAGTCAGAAAAGGGAGTCATTCTGGAGGCAGGCCTAGACTCCCTTTTGAATATTATTGCTGCTCTGACCTCCCCATGACCATGTTCTGGGGATTGGTAGTAAAGCGCTGCTCTTACCCAACGAAATGCCATGGACATGTCATGGCGTTTCCCAGAACCCTTCTACGATTTTTGTAGAATGTTGTTGAAAAATTCTTTCCTGGTTCCAGGCATCTCCTGTCTCAATAACCAAGCACTCTATTTATAGCCCATTGTACCAGGAACTGGGGTGGCAAGGGCCCACGTATTTCGTTTTAAATCCCCTTTGCATACAGGACAACTAGGCAGATTTAGGCAGGTTGAATGAAACTAATGCTATATAAATCTGTCACTGTTAGCCCTCATTCATACTCTCATAACCCTGGGACCAGAAATTCAAAGTGCTTTTAGGCATTCACTTGTAAAGATGGTCCAATCAAGGCCCCCTACAAACTGTTGCAATCAAGACTAGCATGTCAGTCTAGCTGTATTTGATCATGAATTAGATTACAACTATGTTTTAGAGCTAGGGACCCAAGAAAGAAAGGGTCAAACTGGTCAAACTCATGAAGATAGTGGGTGGACAATATGTCGCACAGAGTTTGGTTTACTACACTCAATGAGAAACAATATTTGCGTAGTAGATAGGGCCTATGGTGCAAGTGAGTTGCTGTTTAAGGTTGATCGCTACTCATTGAATATGCACCACTGCGCAGCTCTCTGCGCATGTAGGTTAAATGTATCAGATGGGACTAATATTGGAAAACTAGATGCATATACATGCTTATAAAGCCATATTAAAATATGAGCTGATTCGGACCAAAATTGAGCATTTTATTGGACCTTGAATAGCTGATATATTTAAAGCCAATAATATTTGCTATTTTTAATGTTAGTTAGAATATTGGACTTATTAATCAATAACCATTATCTAGATAGATATAGATCTCCTCATGTTCTTTGAAATAACCAAGGGTAGGAAATACAGCCATTTTATACCCTGATTTTTGCTATTTTACCCATTATTTTAGGCTTTAATATGAAATTTAGTCCATTTTTGCATTATTTTTTAACTTCAAAGGCCCAAAACCATAAAAATATGCCCGGGACCACCTATCAAAATTCCTCAGAAATGTTAGCTGTTGATCTGAACAATTTTTTGAAAAATTTAAAAAAAAAGTTCACGGATTTTTTTCAGTGATATTTAGATATTGCTGAAGAATTATGCATTAAATTTGAATAATGGTCATAAAACCATCACGTTTTCTCATACAAAGGTACATTTTGGGACCATGATTTTATTTTTCCCATTCAAGGACATAACCTAGGATTATTCATGTGCAATACAAAATTAATGTGAGCATTGGTTCACTAAGAAAAAAAATCATGAAAATTTCCCATTTTTTTGTATTTTTTGGCAAAAATAGAGAATACTTTTTTTTTTCAAAAATCTGTAGAAAAAAAAGTAGCTCGGGACCCCCCCATTTTTTTTACATTTTACATTTCTAAATGATAAAAGCTACCTTTGGGGGGAAAAACAGGACATTTCATGGATACAAAGTTAAGAGTAGCGATCAACCTTAAGACTGGACAAATTATTTTGTTGACGCTCCCGGGCGAGTCTGTCCACTTGTGCCAGAGAAACCTTTCCCACTAAAACAAACAGTGGGGCTGGAGGGCACAAATTGATAAACCTCCCTGTTTTGGGTGGGGTTAGGTCAAAATTAAATATGGTCCATTAAAACATTAACTTTTTAAGGCCACACCAAAAAAAAAAGTTGGTCTACGGATTTTCATTTAGAAAAAATGGTGCGAGCGAGCGACATTTTTTTTTTTTTTTCCAAATTTTTTTTTTGTCTGCGGATTTTAACCTTGAATCAAGTGGAGCGGGGGCAAATTTTTTTTTTTTTGAGGGAAACATTTTTGCAAACTCCCAAATTTGGCTAGCGATCAGGAAAAAGCCACCCAAAAAAAAATCAAAAAAAAAAAAATCAAATTTCTCAAAAAGTGGTGCAGGCGCATCCGTAGACACTTTTTTTTTCAAAAAAAAAAAAGATTTACATTTTCAAAAATATGGTGCGGGAAATCCGTAGACCAACTTTTTTTTTTGGTGTGGCCTAAGGACATAATTTATTGAGCAATAAAAAACAGGTAACTCCATAGTTGACCAAAGTGAGATTTTGACATGTGACATTACCCAGTGGGCACGCCACCACTGATTAGTAGCTGCTCTGGTGGCTAATGACCTTGCAGGGCGTATTATCCATTCAGGCAGCACACAATAGTTGGTAACATTTAGCATGGTATTTGTACTCAATAATTAACAGAATATTAAGCTTTTAATAAGTGATGCACATGCAGGGCTACATATGCCTCCCTTATTAGGCGGGGCCATGCAGCTCTGGTTAGCTACAACAGCTGAAGGGCTACAGAAACAGGACTTATTAATGGTGGTTTTCATAATAGCTAAGAAGACCTACATTTTTAGTCCTTCTTAAGCAGTGTATCAACATCCCCTGATAAAGGCTGCTTTTGCACTGTCTAATGACCATCACATGTAAGACCTTATTTGGGGTTATGCAGGGCTGCAAAAGTAGGACTTATTCATAGCTGATTAACTATTGTCTTTGTTATGAATATCAAGCCCTGCAAATTAAGTTCTTATCAGTCAGTGCAAGATAAGTCTTTATTAAGCAGTAAATCGACATGCCCTGATAAGGGCTGCTTTTTCACTGTCTAATAACCATCACATGTAAGACCTTATTAGAGGTTCTGCAGGGGTGCAAAAGCAGGGCTCGTTAGTAACTGATTAACCATCTTCTTTATAATGGATATTAAGCCCCGCAAATGAAGTTCTTATTAGTCAGTGCATTGACATCCCTTGATAAGGACTGTCCTTGTATCGTCTAAGAACCACTTTATGTCATAACATATTAATACCCAAGGGTAAGTTGTGTGATCTTTGAGAATACTTTGTGTCTCCTTGTTGTCTTCTGTTCTGGTACCTATTTGAGGGAGGAATACACCATGATTCTACAAGGAGATTTGGTGGCCTAATGAGTAAGTCGCTGGACTTGTGTGTGAGAGGTCCTGGGTGCGATCCCAGAAGGAGCCACGGCACCAAATTCTCCCAAGAGTTGTCCTGACAGGAGTCGCATCTGTAAGTGTCAGTAGACAGACTGCAGTGAACCTTCGGTGTCCTGGTCTCCCATGAGACTTGCACAGATCCGCTTCAGCCCGTAGAAGCATAATACACTTGCGACTGGTAAAAAGAAGGCAGATATCAGTGTTGACGAAGGTGGTCCTAGCCGGGAGGGGAAAAGGCTACAATGGACCGCTGGAGACTCTGAGAAAAGGTTGTGACAGCAGCCATCCCACGCTATCTGACAGTGAGTACGGTCAAGGCACATTGCACCACAGTCACCAGTTGGTTATCAGGTGTGTCAGGTTTGCCAGGGTCAGGAGCTAGGATGTGTTCACAGTGGTTGACTATGACTTGTATACTGTCAATACAAACTCAATTTTGATATAATACTTCTATTCCCACTTTTCTGTATATTGTGAGAGGTTCGATAAAACCGAAAAGAATTGGAGAAAAACTCATCCGGACCTTTTGGTTTTGCTTTACCCAAAGAAAATGGGTGCAAAGCTGAAGAGAATAATACTTCCCATCTATTTCCAAAATGAATTGAATGAGTTTTTCATTCAATCAGATTCAATTAAGACAGTTTTTGTTTGTATCTCACTGCAAATAAAGCCCTTTTTAGCCAGTGTGTGAGCATGATATATGAAGGGCTGCTTTTGCAGTGTACCTAGGGTATGCTAGGGGTACAGTAAGGTTTAGGACCACCACTTATCATCAGCCCCACTAGCTCATGCAATAGCACACTGGACTTTACATCTGGAGGTAAGGAGTTCGATTCCCATTGACAACATTAATTTGTACAACAATCATGAATTTCCAATGTATGTATACTGAGCTGCTTATGAATGTTATATGCTTGTATAAACAGCAGAAAGTTTCAGTGGAATTCCTTTTTAAATAGTGGCACACTTCAGCTTATTACTAATCACTGCTTTGAAGTGCTTAATAAGAACTGCAGAGCAAGGCACTTATAAATGCTGCTTTATAGCAGTGCGGTAGTGTCACAATTATAATCTTTGAATAAATTTGACTTTTGTTGCCCTTATAAGCTGAATTATTGAACCTCTTGATAACCACTGCTTTGAAGGGCTTAATAAGTGCTGCAGATTAGCTGACTAATAGTTCTTACATTCTAGCCACAATATAGATAGATAATAAGCACTTCTTTGTAGAGCTTATTAGTCACTTATTAAATGTTGCTGTGCCCACTGGGTATATATCCAGGTCTGTATTTGTTTAATTGCGACTGGGACAATCTGCTGGTTCGATACTTTACTAATGCACAACCTTTATTGGGGATGGAACTTTGCTTTTTGGATGCAAGATCTTAGAAAATTTTGAAATTCTTGACTTCTTTTAGGAAAGAAAAGACACATTAGATTCAACTGGAGTCTCTCCTGTTGCATTTTGACCTCAAGTCTGGGAGAGTGAAAAAATGTCTTGATGAAATTTCTCAAAATATTTTTTTTAACTGACATTTAACTGACATTTTTATTAAATCTGGTTTTAACTGACAAAAATCATGCTTTTTCTTTTTTAACTGACATTTAACTGACTTTTGAAGCAAAAAAAACTTAACCTGACTTTTAACTGATGGGTGGGAACCCTGCTGATGTCCTACAAATTTAGACATTGTTGCAGAAACCACCACAACTTGGTAAATCAGGATACCATAGACTTTAATAGTGTCGCTCATGTGCCACTTGTGTCACAAGGTCTTTCAGTGTTCATACCTGGCTCTCCTATACCCGCCTCTGGCAGCAATTACCATGGTTGGTGTCAAACTCTAATGTATACAAATTAATGAAAACTTCGGGGACATATTTAGATTTAATGCTAAAAAATATGTCCAAATACAAATACCTTGAAACCATTTGCCTAAGTGGTGATAGCTAGTGTACAGAAGCTACCATCCAGTTCCTTCGAACATCGAAGTAGTGCTTGAGATCTGGTTTAGTCTCGGACTTCTGGGGTGGAAATGCCAACATGGTGGTAGACAGATCTGATTGGCACGTTGGGACGAATCTGCGGAGTCACTAGATGCCGCCCATTCTATGCGTAATCTTGAATCAGCACTTCTGGCGTAATCTTAATCAGTTTTCGCCACTTCTGGCGTAATCTTAATCAGTTTCCAGGTGATACTTATCCTCTAGATGGCACCACTGTAAGTTTGTAACATTGCTGTATATATCGAGGGCTCTGCCCCCGCACCCCCTGTTTCTTTCTCTCTTTTTTTTTCTTTTTCTGGAATAAGATTACGCCAGAAGTCGCTATTTAAGATTACGCATAGAATGGGCGGCGTCTAGTGACTACGCAGGTTCGCCCGTTGTTGCATCTAATTGCCTTGACAGCTGAGAGTTTTTCTCCAAGTCCACTTTGGGATTGTCAACCTCCAGGAGATATAGCTGGAGCCACACACAAATTGCTGCACATGATCTAATACTATCCAATTCATGTTCAAGATGAAGACAGAGTTTCCCTCTGCAAACACCAAAACACCTTTCAGTGCTGTGGTGCTGACATCAGGCTGGCAGGTGTAAGGTATCACTGACCATTGGTTGCTGGAGGCACTGTAGAATTGCATTTTGAGGTTGACATCAATGATTAACAGTCCTTCCTCGCCATGCCGTTTCAGTGCACACATCTCATGGTCACAAACTTTCCATGACACCATGCCTTTTTACCCCATCCTGAGGCATCAGATAAGAGGTCTAGGCAATACAGGTTGTCTGATCCATCACGGTCATGATTGATGTACCGTAAATTCCCGCATATAACCCGCACCTCGCGTATAACCCGCACCCCGACTTTGGAAGAATCCTATAACCCGCATCTGGGGCCTGAAAATCGCCGTTTTAGTACTATACTTATAAAAACCCTCGTATTACCTGCACCTAGACTTTCATAATTTTGTATAACCCGCATTAGAGTTTTGGTTCGCGTATAACCAGCGGGTTATACGCGGGAATTTACTGACGAACATGGTATCCCCAACAACACAGGCAGCAGGCCCAGTGGATCTGCCAGCTGATGAACGCTGTTTGTGAGGAGACTGTACTGCTCCATGTCACGTAATGATAGACCTGGTATATATTTCCCAACTGGGAGATACAGCCCACCCACTGTAGAGGGCGTCATTGTAAGTTACCACGGCAAAGTACCTATTTGGTTTTTCCATGTTGGGCATCGTAGACCATGTCAATGTTCTTGGGTCAAATATTTGCCACTCTTGGTTTAACTTATATGTATCGCAAACTACGAGGAAATTGATTACTTCTACACAAAAAGTGGTAGGAACTGCATCCAAAGTGGATGACTTGAAACCCTTGTGTTCCTGCTTCATCCATTTGTCTTCGTCATTGAGGACTAACATATTGACTGTGAAGTCTTCAGGTTTATGAGTAGGCCTATTTCTTGAAAAAACTACAAGTGATGGTTTTGTCTTCACCTTTGACTGTTCTGACCTGTCTATGATAATGACCTACGTGTTTACACATGGGGGTGGAGTGTTGGTCCCCCCACCACCCCACGAGGCCCCCAGGATCCCGCAGGTTCTATCATGGTTCAATTCCTATTTTCCAATCCCAGAGACTGTACAGCTACGTCCTAACTCAACTTTCTCTATCCAATCACATAGAAAACATAGGAAATTTGGATCTAGCCTGGCTTAGCCTTGCACTCATTAGCAGATCGCCAAGCGATCTTTGGATCGCCGATAACATTTCGGGAGAGTGTTAGAGAGGCGGCTATCATTTGACAGTGTTAAACACTGTGTTTTCCAAAGAGAACTTGTCAATGCGGTCATTTTGATAGGTCATACATCTAGATCTGTCAAGCTGTTCTTGAGTACTTAACAATAAATCAAATCAGATTATGTTACGTTTTTGTAAACAAACGTCCGCCATTTTGTTTAGTGACGTCACGTCGTCATGACGACGTCATGTTGCGCAGCAACATGCCCTGACAACAAAACGTTGCTAGGCAACTTGCTCTAATGACGTCAGAGCAAGGTGTTGGTCCTGTGACCAACACCATGAACGTTGGTCCACTGTTTTCAATGGGACGTGCACGGCCAGCCATGATAGAACTTGAGATTAATTGGTAGTTGGTGGTATTTTTAATGTGTGAATGTCTACCCTCTAGACTAGTTTTTTTTTTTTTTTGGTTTTAATATCATTTATTTGTCAATAAAGAAGGTTGTACATGTAATCCTTGAGTTGTTCATTCTTTGTAAACCTATGCATACGTGTGATTGATTCGCATAGTACCATTTGTAGATCGTATAAGACATAACTTATATATAATATAACATCTGATTGTACGACATATTGTACACAAGTTTGAGGTGTAATAATATGACAGTCAAATTATATTACACTATATACGCTTACATTCAGGAACACTCTAGGCATGTATTCAGGAACACTCTAGGCTTAGCTTCTACTCTAGGGGGTGCAGAGCCCCCCCCCCCCCCCCCCCCCGGTCGGAAAATCGCCCCTTTTAAGCAAAAAAGCCAGCGCGTTACTAATAGTGACTACTGTTTAAAGGGGGGGAGGGGAGGGGGCGAAACATTCTATACACTCTCAAGGGGGAGGCGTAAAAAATTGTTGCGCCTTCGCTTGAAATCGCACACCCCACCCCTGTATTTAACAAGGACGTAGAGATCACATTAAAGGAAAAAGGGACTATGGATCATAGATCTGAGTTGGGAAACACAGGGGAGCTATGGTCGACAGACCTGAAGACATAGGGGATTGATTGAATGATTGATTGATTGATTTGTTTAACGTCCAGACGTACATCAAGTACCTCACGGGACATAGGGGAGAACGGGATAAACGGAGAACGGGATGAATGAAGAGCAGGATGAACAGAGAACGGGTTAAAGGGAGAACGGGATAAAGGGAAAATGTGATGAACGGAGAACGGGATGAACAGAGAACGGGATAAAGGGAGAACGGGAAAACGGGATAAAGGGAGAACGGTACAAAGGGAGAACGAGACAAGGGGAGGGCGGGATAAAGGGAGAAGGAGATAAAAATAGAAGGGAATAAACAGAGAAAGGGATAAACGGAGAGGGGGATAAACGGAGAGGGGGATAAACGGAGAGAGGGTGGGGATTTGTAACACACGTCGCCCGCGGATGACCGACAAAGCGAAACGGAAACGGAGATGCCGTCGCTGTTGACCTCCGATCAACTCGCTTTTCGGCCTAGACATAAACCAGCAGTTATGCACTGCCAGGATAAGGGAGAACAGGATAAAGGGAGAACGGGATAAATGGAGAACGGGATAAAGGGAGAACGGGATAAAGGGAGAACTGGATGAACGGAGAACTGGATGAATGGAGAACGGGATAAACGGCGAACAGGATAAACAGCGAACAGGATGAACGGTGAACAGGATAAACAGTGAACGGGATTAATGGCAAACAGGATAAACGGACATGGGGATAAAGGGAGAACGGGATGAAGGGAGAACGGGATGAATGGAGAACGGGATGAATGGAGAACGGGATAAAGGGAGAACGGGATAAACAGGATGAACAGAATAACGGGAGAACTGGGACAAACAGAGAATGGGATAAACTGAGAACGGGATAAAGGGAGAACGGGATAAACGGAGAACGGGATGAACGGACAACGGCATGAACGGAGAGCGGCATGAACGGGATAAATGCATGGAGAACGGGATAAATGGAGAACGGGATAAAGGGAGAACTGGGACAAACAGAGAATGGGATAAACGGAGAACGGGATAAACGGAAAAAGGGATAAATGGAGAACGGGATAAAGGGAGAACGGGATAAAGGGAGAACGGGATAAAGGGAGAACTGGATGAACGGTGAACTGGATGACTGGAGAACGGGATAAACGGAGAACAGGATAAACAGCGAACAGGATGAACGGTGAACAGGATAAACAGTGAACGGGATTAATGGCAAACAGGATAAACAGACATGGGGATAAAGGGAGAACGGGATGAAGGGAGAACGGGATGAAGGGAGAACGGGATGAAGGGAGAACGGGATGAAGGGAGAACGGGATGAAGGGAGAACGGGATGAACGGAGAACGGCATGAACGGAGAACGGCATGAACAGGATAAATGCATGGAGAACGGGATAAATGCATGGAGAACGGGATAAATGGAGAACGGATAAAGGGAGAACAGGATGAACGGAATAAAGGGAGAACTGGATAAAGGGAGAACTGGGACAAACAGAGAATGGGATAAACGGAGAACGGGATAAACAGAGAGCGGGATAAATGAAGAGCAGGATGAACAGAGAACGGGTTAAAGGGAGAACGGGATAAAGGGAAAATGTGATGAACGGAGAACGGGATGAACAGAGAACGGGATAAAGGGAGAACGGGAAAACGGGATAAAGGGAGAACGGTACAAAGGGAGAACGAGACAAGGGGAGGGCGGGATAAAGGGAGAAGGAGATAAAAATAGAAGGGAATAAACAGAGAAAGGGATAAACGGAGAGGGGGATAAACGGAGAGGGAGATAAACGGAGAGAGGGTGGGGATTTGTAACACACTTCGCCCCGGATGACCGACAAAGCGAAACGGAAACGGAGATACCGGATAAACGGCGAACAGGATAAACAGCGAACAGGATTAACGGCGAACGGGATAAACGGACATGGGGATAAAGGGAGAACGGGATGAAGGGAGAACGGAATAAAGGGGATAAATGGAGAACGGAATAAAGGGGATAAATGGAGAACGGGATAAATGGAGAACAGATAGGAGAACGGGATAAACGGGATGAACGGAATAAAGGGAGAACGGACCAAGGGAGAACTGGGACAAACAGAGAATGGGATAAACGGAGAACGGGATAAAGGGAGAACGGGATAAACGGGATGAACGGTATAAAGGGAGAATGGATGAAGGGAGAACGGGATAAACAGGATCAACGGGATAAACAGGATCAACGGGATGAAGGGAGAATGGGATAAACGGTGAATGGGATAAACAGAGATGGGGATAAAGGGAGAACAGGATAAACGGAGAACGGGATAAAGGGAGAACGGGATAAACGGAGAACGGGACAAACGGAGAACGAGATAAAGGGAGAACGGGATAAACGGAGAACAGGATAAAGGGAAAATGGGAGAACGCAATGAAGGGAGAACCGGATAAACGGCGAACAGGATAAACAGCAAACGGGATAAACGGACATGGGGATAAAGGGAGAACGGGATGAAGGGAGAATGGGATAAACGGGATGAACGGAATAAAGGGAGAACAGACCAAGGGAGAACTGGGACAAACAGACAATGGGATAAACGGAGAACAGGATAAACGGAGAACAGGATAAATGGAGGACGCGATAAACGGAGAATGGGATGAACGGAGAGTGGCATAAACGGGATAAATGCATGGAGAATGGGATAAAGGGCGAACGGGATGAACGGAATAAAGGGAGAACAGGATAAAGGGAGAACTGGGACAAACAGAGAATGGGATGAATGGAGAGCGGCATAAACGGGATGAAAGGAGAAGGGGATAGGGGATGAACAGAGAAAGGGATGAGCGGAGAACGAGATGAAGGGAGAACGGATAAAGGGAGAACGGGATGAAGGGAGAACGGATGAAGGGAGAACGGATAAAGGGAGAACGGGATAAACAGGATCAACGGGATGAAGGGAGAACGGGATAAACGGCGAATGGGATAAACGGAGATGGGGATAAAGGGAGAAAAGGATAAATGGAGAACAGGATAAAGGGAGAAAAGGATAAATGGAGAACAGGATAAAGGGAGAACGGGATAAAGGGAGAACGGGATAAACGGAGAACGGGAAAACGGAGAACGGGATAAAGGGAGAACGGGATAAACGGAGAACAGGATAAACGAAGAATGGGATAACCGGGATGAACGGAGAACAGGATAAAGGGAAAACGGGAGAACGCAATAAAGGGAGAACGCGAAAACAGAGAACGCGAAAACTGAGCCTGGACCGGGGGTGGGGGGAGGTGATCAGCGCCCACGTAGCATATGCTGCCCCGCAGCCGACCAACAAAACAGAGAACGCGAAAACTGAGCCTGGACCGGGGGTGGGGGGAGGTGATCAGCGCCCACGTAGCATATGCTGCCCCGCAGCCGACCGACGCGCAAACCGGAAACGGCGATGGTGTCGCTGCTGACGCTCGGATTGACTCGCTTTTCGGCCGAGTCGTAAAACAGTGGTTACGCGCTGCCTGGCGCTGAAGCCGACAGCCACCGGCTCACCCCCAGCCACCTGCTTTCCCACAGCCACCTGCTCACCTACAGCCACCACCTGGAATTCGATTATATTTGGCTTGTAATATATGAATTTGGGGTAGCTTTTTCTGGAGAACGTGATTCTGCTATCAGAATTGAAAAATAATTTCTTCCATTCAAATTAGAGGGGGATCAGGGCCGAGGGGACCTAGGCCTACGGTATACAGCTTGTGGGGCATGGTTGTCACTCATTGTTATTGTCATTCTCTGGTAAAAAAAAACAAAAAAACAAACTCGCCACAACAACAACAAAGAAAGTTGAATTGCTGATTTTTTTTGGGGGTAAATTTTTTTTTCTTTCCAAAATTCCTTCTAAAGTAACTTTTCTAGAGCAGAATTTTTGCGCGGACACAATGCCGTCATCGGAATTTCAATCAAAACAATAGAAAATGAGTTATAGCGGATTTTGTGATACGGCCGTGAGCGAGATTTCAAAACCGGAAGTTGCCATTTTGAATTCAGATCGAGGCTGTTGTCATGGTGATGTTGATACCTCCGATTCTCGGCGATTTAACAACAAAACTCGCCAAAACAACAACCAAGAAAGTTGAATTGCTGATTTTTTTTTCGGGTAAATTTTTTTTTATCTCCAAAATTCCTTCTAAAGTAACTTTTCTAGAGCAGAATTTTTGCGCGGACACGATGCCGTCATCGGAATTTTAATCAAAGCAATAGAAAATGAGTTATAGCGGATTTTGTGATACGGCCGTGAGCGAGATTTCAAAACGGAAGTCGCCATTTTGAATTCAGATCGAGGCTGTTGTCATGGTGATGTTGATACCTCCGATTCTCGGCGATTTAACAACAAAACTCGGCGATTTATCAGCAAAACTCAGCAATTTAACAGCAAAACTCGCCAAAACAACAACAAATAAAGTTGAATTGCTGATTTTCCTATCTTAAATCGCCGATATTCATCCTCAAATCGCCGATTTTTTTACCTCGAATCATCATTGGAGCGATTTTTGGCTTAAATCTAGGCTGCATCAAGTTGGATCACTGGACTCAATGACAGATCGTGCTTAAAAATAAGACTTTTGAGTTTGAGATGATCTGCAGAGTAGGTCAATAATTGATTTGCTATGCTTCCTTTGGCATTGTCGGGCCGCACTACTTTACTTTATATACAAAAAAAAAATTAAGTGAAATTCTGATTCCTTACTTATGAAAATGATGAGTTTGTGATCTCTTTTATTGGGGTAAAATGTTTTTTTTTTACAAAAATGAAATTTCTTTCTAATATTTTTATTTTAACAAATACAAACATAAAAATTGACAGACATGTACATCAAGTGTAGGCCTTTCATATTATGCAGTTGGATTTTTATAAAAACATTTATTTTTGTCAATTTTGGAACATTTTCAATTTCAACCCCCCACTACCAGAAGCTTTTGGTCGACATGAAACATTTGAATCTGTTTTGACGTTTTGAGGATGAAGGGAGAACGGGATGAATGGAGAACGGGATAAAGGGAGAACGGGATAAACGGGATGAACGGAATAACGGGAGAACTGGGACAAACAGAGAATGGGATAAACTGAGAACGGGATAAAGGGAGAACGGGATAAACGGAGAACGGGATGAACGGACAACGGCATGAACGGAGAGCGGCATGAACGGGATAAATGCATGGAGAACGGGATAAATGGAGAACGGGATAAAGGGAGAACTGGGACAAACAGAGAATGGGATAAACGGAGAACGGGATAAACGGAAAAAGGGATAAATGGAGAACGGGATAAAGGGAGAACGGGATAAAGGGAGAACGGGATAAAGGGAGAACTGGATGAACGGTGAACTGGATGACTGGAGAACGGGATAAACGGAGAACAGGATAAACAGCGAACAGGATGAACGGTGAACAGGATAAACAGTGAACGGGATTAATGGCAAACAGGATAAACGGACATGGGGATAAAGGGAGAACGGGATGAAGGGAGAACGGGATGAAGGGAGAACGGGATGAACGGAGAACGGCATGAACGGAGAACGGCATGAACGGAGAACGGCATGAACAGGATAAATGCATGGAGAACGGGATAAATGCATGGAGAACGGGATAAATGGAGAACGGATAAAGGGAGAACGGGATGAACGGAATAAAGGGAGAACTGGATAAAGGGAGAACTGGGACAAACAGAGAATGGGATAAACGGAGAACGGGATAAACGGAGAGCGGGATAAATGAAGAGCAGGATGAACAGAGAACGGGTTAAAGGGAGAACGGGATAAAGGGAAAATGTGATGAACGGAGAACGGGATGAACAGAGAACGGGATAAAGGGAGAACGGGAAAACGGGATAAAGGGAGAACGGTACAAAGGGAGAACGAGACAAGGGGAGGGCGGGATAAAGGGAGAAGGAGATAAAAATAGAAGGGAATAAACAGAGAAAGGGATAAACGGAGAGGGGGATAAACGGAGAGGGAGATAAACGGAGAGAGGGTGGGGATTTGTAACACACTTCACCCCGGATGACCGACAAAGCGAAACGGAAACGGAGATACCGGATAAACGGCGAACAGGATAAACAGCGAACAGGATTAACGGCGAACGGGATAAACGGACATGGGGATAAAGGGAGAACGGGATGAAGGGAGAACGGAATAAAGGGGATAAATGGAGAACGGAATAAAGGGGATAAATGGAGAATGGGATAAATGGAGAACAGATAGGAGAACGGGATAAACGGGATGAACGGAATAAAGGGAGAACGGACCAAGGGAGAACTGGGACAAACAGAGAATGGGATAAACGGAGAACGGGATAAAGGGAGAACGGGATAAACGGGATGAACGGTATAAAGGGAGAATGGATGAAGGGAGAACGGGATAAACAGGATCAACGGGATAAACAGGATCAACGGGATGAAGGGAGAATGGGATAAACGGTGAATGGGATAAACAGAGATGGGGATAAAAGGAGAACAGGATAAACGGAGAACGGGATAAAGGGAGAACGGGATAAACGGAGAACGGGACAAACGGAGAACGAGATAAAGGGAGAACGGGATAAACGGAGAACAGGATAAAGGGAAAATGGGAGAACGCAATGAAGGGAGAACCGGATAAACGGCGAACAGGATAAACAGCAAACGGGATAAACGGACATGGGGATAAAGGGAGAACGGGATGAAGGGAGAATGGGATAAACGGGATGAACGGAATAAAGGGAGAACAGACCAAGGGAGAACTGGGACAAACAGACAATGGGATAAACGGAGAACAGGATAAACGGAGAACAGGATAAATGGAGGACGGGATAAACGGAGAATGGGATGAACGGAGAGTGGCATAAACGGGATAAATGCATGGAGAACGGGATAAAGGGCGAACGGGATGAACGGAATAAAGGGAGAACAGGATAAAGGGAGAACTGGGACAAACAGAGAATGGGATGAATGGAGAGCGGCATAAACGGGATGAAAGGAGAAGGGGATAGGGGATGAACAGAGAAAGGGATGAGCGGAGAACGAGATGAAGGGAGAACGGATAAAGGGAGAACGGGATGAAGGGAGAACGGATGAAGGGAGAACGGATAAAGGGAGAACGGGATAAACAGGATCAACGGGATGAAGGGAGAACGGGATAAACGGCGAATGGGATAAACGGAGATGGGGATAAAGGGAGAAAAGGATAAATGGAGAACAGGATAAAGGGAGAAAAGGATAAATGGAGAACAGGATAAAGGGAGAACGGGATAAAGGGAGAACGGGATAAACGGAGAACGGGAAAACGGAGAACGGGATAAAGGGAGAACGGGATAAACGGAGAACAGGATAAACGAAGAATGGGATAACCGGGATGAACGGAGAACAGGATAAAGGGAAAACGGGAGAACGCAATAAAGGGAGAACGCGAAAACTGAGCCTGGACCGGGGGTGGGGGGAGGTGATCAGCGCCCACGTAGCATATGCTGCCCCGCAGCCGACCAACAAAACAGAGAACGCGAAAACTGAGCCTGGACCGGGGGTGGGGGGAGGTGATCAGCGCCCACGTAGCATATGCTGCCCCGCAGCCGACCGACGCGCAAACCGGAAACGGCGATGGTGTCGCTGCTGACGCTCGGATTGACTCGCTTTTCGGCCGAGTCGTAAAACAGTGGTTACGCGCTGCCTGGCGCTGAAGCCGACAGCCACCGGCTCACCCCCAGCCACCTGCTTTCCCACAGCCACCTGCTCACCTACAGCCACCACCTGGAATTCGATTATATTTGGCTTGTAATATATGAATTTGGGGTAGCTTTTTCTGGAGAACGTGATTCTGCTATCAGAATTGAAAAATAATTTCTTCCATTCAAATTAGAGGGGGATCAGGGCCGAGGGGACCTAGGCCTACGGTATACAGCTTGTGGGGCATGGTTGTCACTCATTGTTATTGTCATTCTCTGGTAAAAAAAAACAAAAAAACAAACTCGCCACAACAACAACAAAGAAAGTTGAATTGCTGATTTTTTTTGGGGGTAAATTTTTTTTTCTTTCCAAAATTCCTTCTAAAGTAACTTTTCTAGAGCAGAATTTTTGCGCGGACACAATGCCGTCATCGGAATTTCAATCAAAACAATAGAAAATGAGTTATAGCGGATTTTGTGATACGGCCGTGAGCGAGATTTCAAAACCGGAAGTTGCCATTTTGAATTCAGATCGAGGCTGTTGTCATGGTGATGTTGATACCTCCGATTCTCGGCGATTTAACAACAAAACTCGCCAAAACAACAACCAAGAAAGTTGAATTGCTGATTTTTTTTTCGGGTAAATTTTTTTTTATCTCCAAAATTCCTTCTAAAGTAACTTTTCTAGAGCAGAATTTTTGCGCGGACACGATGCCGTCATCGGAATTTTAATCAAAGCAATAGAAAATGAGTTATAGCGGATTTTGTGATACGGCCGTGAGCGAGATTTCAAAACGGAAGTCGCCATTTTGAATTCAGATCGAGGCTGTTGTCATGGTGATGTTGATACCTCCGATTCTCGGCGATTTAACAACAAAACTCGGCGATTTATCAGCAAAACTCAGCAATTTAACAGCAAAACTCGCCAAAACAACAACAAATAAAGTTGAATTGCTGATTTTCCTATCTTAAATCGCCGATATTCATCCTCAAATCGCCGATTTTTTTACCTCGAATCATCATTGGAGCGATTTTTGGCTTAAATCTAGGCTGCATCAAGTTGGATCACTGGACTCAATGACAGATCGTGCTTAAAAATAAGACTTTTGAGTTTGAGATGATCTGCAGAGTAGGTCAATAATTGATTTGCTATGCTTCCTTTGGCATTGTCGGGCCGCACTACTTTACTTTATATACAAAAAAAAAATTAAGTGAAATTCTGATTCCTTACTTATGAAAATGATGAGTTTGTGATCTCTTTTATTGGGGTAAAATGTTTTTTTTTTACAAAAATGAAATTTCTTTCTAATATTTTTATTTTAACAAATACAAACATAAAAATTGACAGACATGTACATCAAGTGTAGGCCTTTCATATTATGCAGTTGGATTTTTATAAAAACATTTATTTTTGTCAATTTTGGAACATTTTCAATTTCAACCCCCCACTACCAGAAGCTTTTGGTCGACATGAAACATTTGAATCTGTTTTGACGTTTTGAGAAAAGGTTGTCGACCATAGCTAATAAATGAACACTCTCTAAGAGCTTCTAAGGGCTCCGGTCACAAAGTTGGTTTTATAGACCATTGGCATTGTTAATACTATAGCCAAATTTGTACAAAAGTCGCAAGGTCGCCTAAATTATTGTACCACATCGCCTGGAAAACAACCCAGGTCGCCAGGTCACTTTTGACCTCTCTATAGACCTAAATTTATTTAAATCTATGCCCCGGGATAATTAACTCATGGTGTGATGCCCGCCATCTTAATTGGGGATGCAGAGGGGTCCCCCCCCCCCCCCGAGGTCGGAAAGTCGCCGAAAATAAAGCCCCCAGGTCGCAAGGTCGTTTTTTTACACCCTTTATCCTAAACTCAATTTTGGGCAAAAGTCGCCAGGTCACTTTTAATATTGTAGATCTATCACTGATCAGGTCGCCAGGTCGCCTGCAAAACGGCCCAGCCTCTGGAGCAAGTTAATTCTTTAATATGCCGAGCAGCCTGGGCCTAGGGCTACTACATGTACTAGCAATTTGATCTACCCTGGTAGGTGACGGTATTATAGTTCCAACTAGTTATTTATGACTGATTTCGGTGACATCTCTAGGGTAAACATATCAAATGTTTGAATGCGAAAACGCAACGTTGTGACGTCATGAGTGGAGTCTGTGTGACGTTTATCTGGAAGTGGCAGTGACAGCTAGTCCTAGAAACACTTCAAAAATACCGCCATAAAAACAAGGAAACAAGCCCGAAATTAATCTTGAATGTGCTTACCTGCTTCCCTCTCGCTTGACAGTTGAGAGATGCACTGATTGAGGGTTAGAAACCCGTTTCTGTGACCAAAACGTTGTCTCTGTGTCGTTGTGGACGATTTCTGCACCGGAAGACGCTGCAGTGGCGCCCCCTAGTGTGCAAAATACGAACTAGATCTCCCAAAGTGACTTCCTGTCCGCTTCCTGTGCCCGCCAAATAGGATCAAAATAACTCTTGTCGCTGAAAAGGTGATTTCATCTAAAGTTGGCAGTGTCAATTGCTCATTCACAGGTAAGTACACTTAATGGGTTGCACTGTATCAGTTGTGATTGATTTGGTGAGGAGGATTTATCATAGCAGACTAATAAATCGTACTGTAAATGCACTCACTGACCTGGCCCTGGGGTCAACGCCTACTGCGGCCTAGATTATTAATATTAAAGTACAGTAAAACCTCGTTATAAGGATCACCTTTTGGCAAAGCAAATTTGCTCCTTGTAAGGGAGTGATTATTTTTTCACAAGGGGGGGGGGGGTGATTTTCCGCGCGGAGCGCTCGAAATTTTTTTCACCCCCCCCCCGGTCAACGGGTTTTTTGTCCCCCCCCCCCCTCTAAGGGTCGGAAGTCGGCGCGCGCGCGGGCCCTTTGACGCATAGTAAACGCGCGGGCTTTTTGGCCCAAATTTTTAAACAGGTTAAATTTTTTTGACCCCCCCCAAGAGGGGTCCAAATTTTTTACACCCCCCCCCGGTCAAGGGGTCCAAATTTTTTTGCCCCCCCCCCCAAACCAACCCCCCCCCCCTGTTGATAAAAAATGATCACTCCCTAACCAACCTTCCTTGTAACCGGTAGTAAACATCCTAATATAGACTCGGTTTAAATATATATTCAAGGCAAGGGCTTTCTATGTACTTTTAGAGGCAAAACGGAATTGTTTTTCATGACGCAGCAGACAATTAAATATGGCGGTTTTCAAAAATGACGTCATGTGTATTGATACACAGATGGCCCTAGACCCCTAAAATCGATATGACAACATGGCCATTTCTTAAAATCGATATGGCGACATGGCCATTTCTTAAAATCGATATGGCGACATGGCCATTTCTTAAAATCGACATGGGACATGGCCAGTCAAGTGACATGTGACATGGGTCATTTCTTAACTCCGACATGTGACGTATGGCTTAGACTTAGTGACATGAAAAATAAAGTGTAGGGCCTATACATATAAGTCACTAGAATACATATATTGCATTCAGATTTTCAAAATTTTCCGAAGGGGTAGAGACACACGGTTACAGGTCTGCCACCCACCCTACATTTCCCATTTTTTGAGGATATATCCTATATTGCCCTTCCTTAAAAATGAGATTGAACGTGTGATTAACATCACAGATGACTCAGGGTCAGGGTGATAAAGTGATGGAAATAATCCAAATCCGTAAAATATTATTTCAGGAACAATGAATTATTTGTCAATTCTACTCAATGTACTCACATTTCCATATAGTCTTTGTAACGATATGTGCATTGTCAGTGCAAAGTGAATCAGGGTTATCATTGTTACAAAAATAATAGCAAGTAACCTCCCCTGTAAATTACCTCTAGGACTTAAGTGTTTGATAGATGTCTGAAAAAAAGCGTCTCACCTGGTGTACAACCGTGATCTGCAGTACCTGACATGATCTGCAGTAGTGCAGATCACGTCAGACCATCCAACCGTGATCTGCATCAAATCAACGTGATCTGCATCAATTTATGTGTTGCAAAGGGTTGTAAGCTGCATCAATAGAATTCTACTTTGCATAACTCAGAGGGACACATGCGGCATCTAGTAAGGCCTAAAAAAAAAAAAAGTTGAGTTCCGGTAACATGGCTCAAAATAAAGAGGGTCGGTGGGTCGGATATTTTTTTTTTTTTAGATTTTTTTTTTGGATAAAAAGGTGAATTTTAGTAGTAAAAACACCAAAAATGTCCTAAAATTTACAAAAAATTATAAAAATGTCTTAAAAAAATTAGGGTCGGCCCCAAAAACGGAGGGTCGGTCGGGATACCGGAACACAATTTTTTTTTTTGTTTTTAGGCCTAAGTAACTGGGGTGTATTTCATAGTACCCAGCTCTTTTATTGGGCAATGGTGGTTTACTATGGGTACTATTCCCATTCCATGTCATGATAATTCCCCAATAATAATGGATATACTGATTAGATTGAGATGTCTCGGAATATATGAGACTTATAACCTATTGGGATACTGGATAGGGCATTGCCCATCCATAATATTCACAAAGCAGATGGTTGCAAGATTAATGCAGATCACGTTGATTTGATGCAGATCACGGTTGGATGGTCTGACGTGATCTGCACTACTGCAGATCACGTCAGGTACTGCAGATCACGGTTGTACACCTACCCCTCCCATAGAGATAGCATTGGTTGTCACATACTATCCAAATTTGGGGTTGTCGGTTATCTTCGCGCTCCCATAGAGCTCTATGCTGAAGCAAATTACCACTAATTACGGCCTAATATTATTTTTCGTTTTTTGGGGAGGGTTATACTAGGAATTTGTGAAAAACAAATACACCATTAGATAGATATTGTGGAAAGTGATTTATTGAGACCATGCAAGATGCAAAAAGTGAAATATTGACCAAATGGGAGCAATTTCAGTTTTTCAACGAAAAGAAGTGTCCAGAATTGTCTCACTTGACTCAGGGGGGACCCTGAGTCAATAAGAAAGGCCTCATGTTGCCCTGGATTTTCAAGTTGAGAGCAGACATTGGCGGTTCGGGGGGGGGGGCAGACCTTGCCCGCCACCCGTAAAACGTCCCTTTCCCTTCCGTTGCGCCATGCTCCATGCCTCCCTCCCGCACCTCTGTTTTTTTTCTCTAAAAATACCTGCAAAGCTTCTAATTGGCTTATGAAGATCCTCTCTTAGCGACACAAGGGACATGAGTTTTTTCTTAGTGACATGGGACATGTGCTTTTCTCAAGTCCGACATGGGACATGGGGACCCCCCCCATCAAGGGCCCCACACAGGAACTATGTTTAGATTTTAAAGTGACAAAAAAGGGGGGTTCGGGGGCACAGCCCTCTATATAAAACAGGAAAATAGACACTTCAGATTCAATTCAATTCAGAGATTCAAGAAGGCTTTATTGACTAATGTAAGGATACATTTATGTCAGCACCGAGTTAGCATTGATGGCATTATACACAGTTTTTATATAAGAAAATATACAATTGATGGCTCCTGGCCTGTTTGATGATATACAATAAGGTTCTACAGCTAGTATTTGAGAGACCTTTCTGTTGTCGCGATGCTTGTCATAAGCAGTGGCAAACTTGATATATTTTTCTTCAAAGCTTTTGCGAGCACTTTGAATTTCCGGCAGGTTACAATATAGTATTATATGTTTACAATTTTGCTTCACGTTACAGTGTGTGCACATATTAGTTAATGGTTTCTTACCTCTATAACTTCTTGATAGGCTGTCCTGAGTACAATTAGAATCTATGCACAGTTTTGTGATAATACTTCTAATATAGGGGGAGTGTGTGTGACCTAGATACTCCCGCTCCCCATAGGGATAGTTCAAATCATCCTGACAAGTTTTAACGATATCACACTTGCCAGAATTGTCTGAGTCATTTATATACTGGTTGTATTTTTGAATATGGATGTCTGAGAGCCTCCTCTTTATGAGAGATTTGAGTGAGTTCTTGGACCAAGTGTATGGATCCAGCAAAATGTTTTTACAGCCAGCCTGAAGGGGGGGTTCGGGGGCACAGCCAATAGAAATAGTTCGAAAATCTATCACAATTTTTCTAAGTACAATTGTAGTTCCGGCAAAAAGAGTCACGTGACTTCATCAAATCTTAATTTTTCTCGGATCTACTGCTTATCGATTACTTTACTTACACACTAATCCTTTCAATTTGGGTTAATACAAGTATTAACTATACTTTTTCACAACGAACTAATATTGCTTCGCAATTTTCTCTTATATAGGGCCTTGACAACGTCTTCTCCCGCCATATTTTGGGGACCCAGATAGCGCACTAGTTCCCGATCTGATCACATCTGTCTTTTGAATGGGGGTTCCCAAGCAGCTCTGTTCGGGAGAGGATCGGACGAGTACACAGAGCTGCTTATAGAGGCTAGTCAACACCCCGCCGGGGGGGGGGGGGGGGGGGGGGGGGGGGGGCACTTGGCTGTTTCCCTGGCTCATTATAATTATGTCAATCGGATAGTTATTAAGCGCTACAGAAACATTTAAAGGCGGCATGATACCTTCATGCATCATGCCCTTTGTCAGCATGATGCATGTATGCAGCCCTGGTGAGTAACTCGCCAGTGCTGCATTCAAGCATTATGATTATGCCAGTCCTACAGGATCAAGAACCCCGGAAGTGTCTGCATGATGCGCCAATGCAGCACCGGCGAGTTACTTGCCAGGGCTGCATTGGATTGGTGCATCATGTCGGCAAATGTCATCTTTTGTCGGCATGCGTCCTGAAAGGGTTAAAGAAATGCCCAAATTCTAATCCTTGGAAACACTGTTTACTCTTAGCTGTCTCCCGGTGTCGTCGACCTGTCCTCGTCGTCAACCTGCCCTCGTCGTCAACCAGTCCAGGTGAGGTAATGTTTCATACTTTTTCATATCTCATCCTGGCTGCTAAGTCTCTTGCAATCTAGATAGACATGTGCAGGTATCCCGTTGCCTTAAAATGATAATATTACGATGAGTGATTGACCACCTAGGATGTATTCGGGCCTTTGCATGCATCTAGGCCTATACAAAGCAAACTCCCCATACAAACCCCAATGATAAACGCTGCCTAATGATTTACAATGAAGGAATATGGGTTAGATTCCTCTGATTCAGAATCTGGTGTCTGAATGGGTGTGTGATACTTTAAAAATATATATTGTCCATATTTTAATCATGTCACGATATGTTTCTATAAATATCTATAACCTTGGATAGTGTTGAAGGGATTTTGCCAGGATATTTTTTTGCAATGAGCCAATGGCGCCAAACTTAGCAAGAATAGAAAATACATGCCAAGTCTGGGACCGAAAAAGGTTACTAGAATTTCTTTTTCCTAGTTACTGTTTTTGGTACTTAAATTTAAAGTTTTGACACGCAGCTATATCCTCTGTCACAGTGGCAAAATGACCTAAAGTCCTGAGTCTTTGTTTTCTGTTTTTCAGAACGTGAGAACTTCTTGATCTTAAATATATAATATAGATCCTTGATAAGAATTTCTCTTGTCCCCTGTCACTATTTTTTCAAGGTTCATGTCCCGGGGAGCCCCGGCCTGAGGCTTAAACCCTGGAGGGGGAACTATTGGCTTCTTCGTGTCCGTTTTGGCCTCGTCGCCGCCATCTTGGTTGGAAGCCAACTCCTCCTCTAGTTTCGCATTTTGCGGGTTGATCGCCGCCAACCGTTCCTCCATCGCCTTCATCTCCAACTTACGCTGCAGAATGGCTTGTTTCTCCTCTGCCATCTTGATTTGCAAGGAAATGTTTTGTTCCCTGTCCATGGCCGGGGAACCTGGCTCCTCCGCCTTGCATAGTTCAAAAACTTCGTCTGCCTCCTCGTCCAAACCACCCTTTGAACGCGTTGGTTTGGCACCTTTAGGGCATGCCGCCTTACGATGGTCATATGCAAAAGCGCAGCTCTTACAAGGCTGCATGGCTGTGGTGGATCCACGAGAAAGAAAAAAAAAATTCCACAATATATATGACAAATGAATGCGAGCAGCGAGCTGTCCCACCTCTCCGGGCGGCGCTCTGGCATAAACAAAGGCGGTAACCAACGTACACAAGCAGCCTAGCGACAGAACATAGGGGGCGCCCTTTACCGGGTAACATGGATTGGCGCGCGCGAATGACCTCACCAATAGTGGAGACAAGGGACTTGTATCCAACCATATTGAGCTTGAAGTCAAAATCAACTTGGAATCCAAAAGTCAACTTTGGATTCAAAATTGACTAGCCGCGTGGAATAAGTTTAAGGTAACCTTAAATTGAACAGGTTATAGATAACACCCCCCCCCCCCCCTCCACAGACAGTTAATTATGGGGTAAAGAAGAAATGCTTTATTTTTTGTCCAATGACAAAACTAGGATACGATAGAAGGCATTCTGGGGAGCCCAGAACTGTAAAAATCGACCTAATGGAAGCCTCAATATACCTTCAAATAGGGGCGGAAATTGTAAGTTTTTAATATTTTATATTTTAAGGGATGCGGTGATTTTGATGATTTTTTTTGTGAAATAATGAAAAAAAGCTTTGATGCGGCCGTTTTTAGGGGGTGCGGGTGGTGCCTGCAAAGCTGCTAATCTTTTTTATGCAGCCTTTAAAGTCAAATGCTGCATCAAAGAGAACTAAAGCTCTGTGCCTTAGTCATGCACATACCAGGTAGACATATCATCATTGCAGGAAATATAGAAAACTGGGACACTGAGAAAAAAATTGAAATATTGAAGTCAAATAATGTATTCTGGTACAATTTTAGAATACATCATAACTTTGGTTCTAGTAGGAATATTTAAAAAATTCAAAAACCTATAGGTAGCTGAGAGCACACAGGCGGCCAATTTCAAGGGAATGAACACAGGCGGCAGTTAAAAGCACACAGGCGGCCCGCCTGTGCAGTCCCTATGTGCGGAGAACCCCGCATTGTGTGGGGGGGGGGGGGGGGAATTGAAACTTGGCATAGAGTGCATAACTTTTTGTTGCAGAATGGGTAGAAAAAAAATAGAACGTGATGTGCCACCAGAGGAGTGGGCGCGGCTGCTCAAGGCCAAGTCCCGCAAGAAATTGCAGAAGGAGCGGGGACAAGAGGAGGTGAGGTCTGCGGAGGCAGCACTGTCGAAAAAAGCCAGAGACAGGGCTACTCCTCAGCAAAAAGAAAGGGCCAAGAAGATGGGCAAACTGCGAAAAAGACGCACCAGGGCCTATGACAAAGAAGTTGCCCGCTGTCTCGCGCTTGGCCTCCCCCCACCCCCACCACCCAATGGTTCCAAAGCAGCTCGCGCTGCTGCTAAAGCCTCTGCTGCAGATCCCCCAGTTGTCGCCGCTACCCCCACTCTACCCACTGTGCCAGCCCCTGCCCCAGCTGCCCCAGCCAAACAGCTTCACTGTGTTAAGGTAGGCCTATAAAGTGTTTCAACATAGAAAATGCCATTTTGTACCAACCTTTTGGAATTTGCGACAGACTCACCCATGATAAATATACGTCAGCAACACCAAAATATTATGTAACTGTTGTCCGTAAGAACATGTTTAATAATGGATGAAAATCAAATAAGTAGCCATCTGCTATTACTCCTGACCAGCAGGCCATATGCTGTAATGTACCTACAGCATATTCTGATAGATCAGACAGCAGACGTTTTCTGAATTCGCATTCACATAATAAATATACCTTAGAAGCACTAAAATACCCGTTGTCCATCAGCTTAAGATGTTTATCAATGAGTGAAAACCAAATAAATAACCATCTGTCATTCACAACTGACAGCAGACCATAGGCCTAAATTGTACTAAAAAAAATCAGACGGCAGGACAAATAGATCAGACGGTGTGCCCAGCCGTAGTTAACCTATACAAACACAGTATCTTCTACTAACATTTACAGTGTACCAGACAATCAATGCATGCTTAAGAAGCTATTCCTTATCTTCATAAAGTAGTTACAACCCCCATTTCCCTTCCATTTCATGAACAGAGTTGTTAGAACACCACCAGAGCCAATGTAGATGAGACAAATAATAGATACAAAATCGTCTGCACCTACACTGCCTTATGATTGGCCCTTGAGTGACTCTTAATTGGCCATTAAGGCCCACTAATATTGGTGTAGATTACCGAGCGACCAATCAAGCAATTGTTATAAGGGTGTCTAGACCAATCAATGATGTTGGGCTGAGTGTGTCTGGCTATTTTTTGGTCTCCTGTGACGTCCTTCTTGGCCTGGCTTCAGATTGTACATTTCAGGTTTAGTACTACATGATTCATTCATTGACAGTATGCTTGTCAGAATATTGGTTATCAATGCATTTACTACGGATAAAAGGTCACTTATAATTATGCTGGTCTTTTCTTTTAAACTTTTCCAAACCTTTTCAGACTCGCTGTACCTACACAAAAGAGCATGGACTATTGTTTTAAAGCCATGAAACCACTCATCCTATCTGTTGTTCATCCGCTTAAGATGGTTATGAATGAATAGCAACCACATAAATAACCATCTGCCACTTACAACTAACCAGCACTATATACCTAAATTGTACTCTGAAAAATAGATCAGACGGTTACGATAATAGATCAGACGGTCAGGCCATGTGTGGCAGCCCTCAGTTATCCTTTCTACAGCACAACTAGCAACCTTGTATATTTGGCTCAAGGATTGTACATCACAGTGCATATAATGCTTTATAATGGAGAAAATAGATAGAAATGCTAGATAAAGCCTAGAGAACATGCAAAAACATGCATATGTCCTGACCTACTGACTTTCTTTTGAAAAATGTGTAATGCGGAAAACACACATGGGTAGTAGCCAAACCCAAGTATCTCTTGTAAACTTATTTCCATGCAATGTCTTCTGTTTTCAGGCCCGTAGCAGCAAGGGCTGCAGGAAGGGGAGGAGCAGAAACAGTGCACAGCCTGTGCAGACTCCCGGTAAGACATCCGGCTGGACCTCCCGTGTGCGTTGTGTGCTCTCCCAGCTGACCATCTCCGACTCGAAGTCGCAGGAAGCCTTGGAGGATGAACTGCCACGTCCCCGCCGGAGTCAACATGAGCCATACCTTAGCAAGATTGTGGGTATTCATAAAGTATCACAAATTGCTTTGGAACTGACTTCGGTCTATGGCACTTACAGAATAGTTCATGGTCACATATTGGGATTGCTATGCTACGTGTAAGTAAATCATTCTTAAAGAATAGTTGTCGGACATCAAGTACTTACTGGACGGGTACTCATGCGGATACCGGAGGCTGGTACTCGTGCGGGGGGCTGGTACCCTCTGCAGTTGAAGAAAAGTAGATTACAGAAAAGGCAAAAGGTCTGTTTCTGGTCGTTATTTCTGTCCCCTGCTGCTATATAACAGGAGGTGCTAGGCTATAGCCTACAGCTAGGCTTGGCTTGCTCCCATGGGACTGAGACTTTCTACTGCTTTACTTGGTCAATTTGACAAGTGAAGGGCCTACATAATCGCATGAACTAAATAGAGAGAATGGGCAAAATTGGCAGTGGGGATTGAGGTAACAAACGTTGACCCCTTGGCATTGACAAATCACTGAAAAATAGTTCAGACGGTCAGGACAAATAGATCAGATGGTCAGGACAATAGAAATACACTGTCCCCATTGCCTTAACACTACGTTCACGCAAGCTGAAAAATCGAGGGCCAGAAACATGGCTGTATTTTTTGTGAACATATGCTAATTTTGATACCATATTCTGAACCGCCAGGCATTTCTACATCGGATACCCTATCCATGAAATAATTGAGGGCTTATTAGTTGCCAAAAACCACTGTGACAGATACAGACTTGGCCCGTGTTATCCCTACTCTCAGCCAGCGTCTACGAGCGAACTTGACTAGGCGACGGGAGCTGCCAAACTAGTTTTTGTGAAAAACGGATTGAAACATGTCCGACAGCCATGAATTGGCACCTACACATTTATAGCAAACCATTTGCGAACCGATTGGCACTTACCATTCTATCGCTCGACATTTAAATGTTAACAAATCATGGTTTTACTCCTGGCTGAAGTGCCACTTCATGACCGACGCACACCATCTTGTTAACGTTCCCGAGCCTGCGCATGCACGGTGAATTGGTCAAGATTCGTACCAACGTATTTACCAATACCCCTATTTTCGCACCAATGACGTAGTAGTCTATGCGACAGCCGGGGAAACAGCGTAGGGGGGCACTTGATTTTTTTTTAAATTTTATCTTTTACTGTACTCCCAAATTTGATAAAAGTCCAAGCAATCATAATGATTATTTATTCTTTTACCGCTGGTACACACCACATTCAAATAGGTTAGCGTGATTTATATCAGGAACAGATAAACCAACAACAGGCTAGATAAAAGTTACTATAACATACTTTTATCTAGCCTGTTTTTGGTAGATCTATATACCGTATATCATGGCTATTTCTTAAGCTTGACATGGTATTTTCGACAAGGCTAGGGGGGGGCCTTGCCTGCACAATGCAACCACTGCTAATGACGGTTGGGTCGTCAGACCATGACATCATTAAGGCCCCGCTATATTATAGGGATGTCATTTGTATCATAGGTATCGATACATCGCTATTTTGTATGTATTGGATAACTGAATTGACAATCTACGAGTATCGATACGGCACAATAATTGACTCTTGTGCTTTATGTCAGTTTTTACAGCATGTAAATCGGACCATCATTAAGGTACAAATGTATTTAGGTAGGAAAAAGTGAAAGACAATATGTTATTCAAATAGTACAAATTTTAGTGTGTTTTTTTGCACAAAATACCCAGATTATCTTTCATTTCATTGTCTGTGCTGTAATTTCTTACACTGTCTGTAACCTAAAACTTAAAAAATGTGGCTTAATCTACCTCTTCTTTTTATATAATGAATAACTGGTATATTACCTAAATCGACACCAATATAGTAAATAACTGATAACTAATAAACTTTGATACCAATGACATCCCTACTATAGTATATAGTGATATGTAACATGAGCCTTGAAAAGATAGTGACATTGGACATGAGTGATTTTAAAATGGCGCAGTCTTTGCTCTATCTGGCCATATATTTTTTCAAAATGTATACCTTACATTATTCCACTTTCAGGATATATACTACAAAGCTACTGGAAGTGGAATAACTATGCTCCCTAAGCGCTCTTCGGGGCCTATGCCCACAGATTCAAACTTACCCAGCAAAAGGCAGCGGTCGTCAGTGGCAGAAGGGGGTGGTGACGGTGCCAAGGGCGGGTTGTCTGATCTGTCGCACCATCATGTCCTCTGTAACCCCTCCATTCGTGTAAGTGTCTTTAACCCTTTAAGGACACATGTCACTGACATTTGTCGTCGTGATGCACCAATGCAGCCCCGGCAAACAACTCACCAGTGCTGTATTGGTGCAGCATGCCGACCCTTCGGGAGTGTCTCAACCCCATAGGGGGACCAAAAATATTTGACCCATCCCTCAAAAGTCTACCGACCCTCCTCTGTTGTTAAAAAATGACCACTCCCTTACAAGTTAGGGCATTGGCTTATACATGAAAACATATGTTGGTTTTTTAATATATTTTATTGTTATTTGATTTTGTCTTCAGTCAGTAGTGGAAGCCGGCATCATAGAACAGCTGACGCTACAGAACTTCATGTGTCACAGTTACCTGGACGTCAAGCTCCGGCCACACATCAACTTTATCACAGGGAATAATTCAAGTAAGTTAGTCTTTCTATTTCAATAAATAAATGTGCTACCACAACTAAATTTACACATATATGATTTTGAGATAAACATTAGATCGGTTTGACAGCAATGTTATTTTTTGACAATTGGCCCTCAGAACAATCAGCCCCATGTTTGTTAGCCCCCGTGAATGGCCCTATGATGAATGGCTCCCTGACTTTAAGCCTCCCGGATTTTAGGATACCAGTGGCTCCGCCACTGGGATACTGACCATCCACCCTTCCCTCACCCTTCAGGCCCTTCAGGGTGGGTTGTCCGCGCTCTATTTATAGTGTCCATGACCTGATTAATGGCGTGCGTGACCTGACCTATGACCAAAAAAGGCAGACATCTGGTGTCGCAGAATAGTTCTCGTCGTACTTTCCCCATGAGTATTGACTGGGCAAAGATTCCTTAGTAAGGTATTTTAATCATCGTTATTGTAAGCCTGGATCACTGAACTTTATTCTGTTGTAGGTGGAAAGTCTGCGATCCTAACTGCACTGATGGTGGGTCTGGGAGGGGAGGACCACGTCAGCGACCAAGGTACCTCAGTAGAAGGCTTCATAAAGAATGGGTGTTCGTAAGTAATGTTATGGTTTCATAATGAAATCCTTAGAGCAAAAATTGTCATTGTTATGATCAACACAGTCCTGATGAGTAACTGCTGTATTGTGCAGATCATTCAGGGGGTGTATGAACCCGTAAAGTCGGCATGATACATGAATGCAGGTCACTCGGCCTCTAAGACTTCTAAATCTTGTAGGAGAAAAAACGAAATCTTAAATGCCCAGATTTATTGAATAAAGGGCAGAATGAATTTCTGTTGAAAAGAAAAGACATTCCTGGTAATGATTGAGTTTTGTAGGATGGCTGTGGTAACGGTCAAGCTGCAGAACCGGGGCAGAGAAGCCTTCAAGCCTGAGGTCTATGGGCCCTCCATCATTGTAGAGCGACAACTCACAACGGAGGGAGCAACGTCCTACAAGATAAAGAGTTCAAAAGGTTAGTTAAAATGTTGATCCTTACAAATTAATTTTAGTTAAAACTAAAATATCATTTATATACCGGGTTGTACAAGTTCAAATTCATAATTAGTTTATTGACCCAGGGTACCCTGGGTCTCTGTGAGACGGTTTTGCTGCAAAAAACGTAGATTTCATTTGTATGGTACTCAATTTTTTTAAGTGTTTTATTAGATATGTCATTGGATTCAGCGCATTGCTGTTCTGGCTCCAAGCCACCTTTCTCTTTTTGTAGGGATCTCGAAGGAGAACAACTCACACTCATTCCTGTCTACGTGTTACTACCTCTACATGAATTCTTGGTCAATTAAACCTTTTCAAAAAATATATAAATGATGTTACAGATTCACGGGCTAAAAACATGTGTTTACTACTGGGGGTATTGATACACAATTTTCAGACCTCAGGTTGGGGGTAGGGATTTCCTGAATTCTATGGACGCACTGTACAATATGCACATGTTTTAATTGTATCTCATCAGGAGAGACCATATCAACTAAAGAGGAGGAGCTGAACAACATCACTGATGTATTTAACATCCAGGTGGATAATCCAATGTCCATTTTGAGCGAAACAACCTCAAATTCCCTACACAGCACAAGTCCTGCTGACAAATACAAGGTACTGTAAACATAGATATTTTCGCCCTGTACATATTTTCGGGATTTTGGAAATATGTACAAAGCGAATATTTTTGTACAGTATTGAACTAAAAGGCCATATATCAGAATTCTACATTTACAGTAGATATTAACAGTTTCACAGTCCTGGTTTCAAATGGAATGAACATGCTTACCATACAACCTCTCTGATAAGCCGACCTCCCTTATAAGCCGACCCCCCAGTTTGAGAGAATATTATAAGCTGAATTTGGACCCATTTAAACGTGGTTAAACTATAAGTTACTCTAAGAAAAGACTCCCTTATAAGCCGACCCCCCTGTTTGAGACAAATGCTATAAGCCGAATCAGGCCTAAAATCCCCAAAAAAGGTCGGCTTATCAGATGACTTTATGTAGCATAGCTAAAGAGGGTCGGCTATATTAAAGTGGGATGGTCCGATTTTTTCCATATTTTGATTTCTATTTAGATATGTTCAAAATGGCAGTGTAATATCATATTTGAGGATGGGATACAATAAAATATATTTCATGGGCAAATAGAGGCAATTAAAAGGGTCCCATGAACACAGGTATAGCATTTTACAGTGTATTTTCAATGGGTAGAATTATAGCGTGCACTCCAAAAGTCCTAAATTGAGCAAAAAACTGGTTATTAGCTGATATCTAGGCTAAATTCTGGGGAATAATGTTTAATAAAGTACATAGGACATGAAGTATGGCCATATTGAACATTCCGGCCCAATTTTAGCAAAAATAATTTTTGAGCCCTCATCATCGGACTATGCCACTTTAAGAATTTGAAGCTTCCTGGGGGGAACATGGCAAAAATTTGCACCCCTCATGAATGTAGACCGTCACACTCGAGAGAGAAAATCCACCACCTTCATACCATGCTGTTTCCTCTTTCCTCTATTTTTGTAATGAATACCGTACTGTAAACGTAGATATTTTCGCGCATGTATATTTTAGTGAATTGGTTATAAAGTACAATTTTGTGCATATTTAAATTCGCAGATTTTAGAATATGATAGTTATATAGCTGGATAAATATACTGGATAAATATATGCGCTGTACAAATTTGTAAAAATATTTACAACGCGAAATAATATATGTTTACAGTAACCGTTTTCTACAAAATCTGATCACTATTTCGACTTGTGTGTTTTCTGGTTTCAGCGCTTCCTTAAAATGACAAAGCTGGAGAAGCTGAAGCTGGATTACTTTGTAGCCAAGGACTCCAAAGATAAGGCCACGACCATCCTCCTCAAACAGGTATACCGTAAAACCTCGCATATAAGCCACGGCTAGTACGCGAATCAGATCGGCAGTACGGCTTATAGGATGGGCCCAGGGTCGGAGTGCGGCTTATATGCAAGTTTTTGCCACTATAGTACAATACTAAAATCAGAGCATTCAGATCGCCAGTGCGGCTTATAAGGATCGGCCTTAAAGTATATCCGAAAAGAGGAGGTCAAAGATAAAATTTCTTATAATGTAAGCCAGAATGTTTATTATGGTCATACTTCATTGGCTACATGTGTTATTCACTCTCATTCCCTCTTTTTCTGCTTGTATTTCGATATAATCCTCAAGTTTATTGTCAAGGTGCACATTTTGGAGGGCACGAATTAATGTGCACCCAGTACATTTGCACTAGAACAAGCCTCTATAGCCTTTGGGTACTGTGGCACCTTAATTGAGCCATTCCAGCCCATCGATTACATTTGATAGTTGGCTATCCTTTCAGAATAACATTGTCACAGTGTATGGAACAAGTTTTAGTAGGATTCCTAAAATAAAAATTTTGGATGTCCTAACTTTAACACGGCATGTTTGTATGTGAGTTAGCCTTGTACGCAAGGTTTTACGGTAGTAAATAAGACATAGTGTGTCATGTGTGCAAATACGGGATAGCTCTCCTAGGTGCGAGGACAAACGTTTAGAGCATCATGCTAATCTTATATCATAAATCTTAATTTAGCATCCTAAAATCAGACAGTAATACTTTTAAGATAAGTCTAAGATAAGTCTTAAGATGGGATTAAGATAGGATTGAAATAGAATAAAAAGAATTAAGATAGTTTAAGATAGGATTGAAATAGAAGAAAAAAGAAAGGAAAAACGGGGGTTATACATACTAGATAGTAATAGTAATACTTTTAAGATAGTCTCAGTTAAGTCTTAAGATGGGATTAAGATAGTTTAAGATAGGATTGAAATTCAGCTACTAAAAAAGTTATGACAAGTAAGATCACATCCGGTGTTGTCTCATATTTGAACACGACATGTCCCATCAAAGAGATCAAGGTCCCCATCACTCCTGAACCGGGCTTTGATGCTGAGGTGCGTCAACACATAAGAGATCGTCATTCAGAACTTCGCCGCGCGGTCTCCTTTGCAGGTGTAGGCCGAAATCCTTTTTATAAAAGGGCTGTGCGTCTTAGAAGATTAGTAAACAAGAAAGTGCGTCATAATGTGGCCAAAGATGTAAAAACCAAACTTTCAAGTTATAAAAACAACCCAAAAAAGTTTTGGGAGAAACTAAACGAGTTGTGGAAAGGAAAAAGATCCAATTCTAGGATTAGTCTTGTACATGAACTGACTGGTGATGTTATTAAAAATGAAGACACTGCAGACCATATTAATGGTTATTTTTGTAACATTGGTGGTAACTTAGCCGCAAAACTTAGTCACTTACCAGGAGACTTTGGGAGGTATGACGCCTTACTAGTACGTGATGATGAAACTATTGAAGAACCTGGACCTCTGCCTCATACTGAGTTGGTCTTTGAACCTATTAGTTCTCAATCTCTTGGCTACATCGTAGATGAAATTGACGTGTCAAAATCCTCCGGTATGGAAAATATACGCTCTCATGTGATAAAGGATTCAATGAGAGGAAATGGCAACATTTGGGCCTTAATGGTTAACAGATGCATAGAGGAGAAAAACTTCCCTAATGAACTAAAATGTGGCACCATTATACCATTACCCAAAGCAGGAAATACACGTCTTGTAACAAACTGGCGCCCGATCACACTCTTGCCAATAGTGGGAAAGGTACTTGAACGCATAATCTACAGACAGCTGATGAACTATGTGACTGACAACGGCCTGATCTGTGAAAATCAGTTTGGGTTCTTGCCCAATAAATCGACGGGTATGGCAATTTTCTACTTGACAAATATTCTTTATAGCGCCCGCAACAAAGGAGAGTTTGCTTTTGGGGTGTTCCTGGACGTAACTAAAGCTTTCGATGTAGTGCATCATGGAAGACTCCTATCAAAGCTGAAACACCTAGGACTTACTCATAGTGCCCTAAAATTGCTGTCGAGTTACCTGGATAGCCGAGAGTGCTGTACTCTAGCAAATAATAAGCGCTCTAGCAAATGTGAAGTCACCTACGGCGTCCCCCAGGGGAGTATATTGGGGCCATTACTTTTCTTGATATATATCGACGACCTCCCAAAAGTGGTAAACCATGGACGAGTAATTCTATACGCTGACGATTTAGTCATAGTCACTAGAGCTAAGGATCCTCACCGAGCTCTACTGTTGATGCAGGAAGACGTAAATAGTATCAATGAATGGTGTAGAACCAACAGACTCACCCCGAACTTAAAAAAGTCTAAAGGCATGTGGTTCGCACCTGATTCCAAGCTAGGACAAACCAGACATTTACAGGTGACGCTTCAAAATGAACCTATGCATAACATTGCCCAATTCAAATACCTGGGCGTATGGTTGGACAGTGCGTTAAAGTTTAAAAAACAATTAGATGAAACAGTCTCTAAGACTGATCTAAGTGTGAGACATCTCCAAAGAATACGCTTTTTTATGAATAGAGATGACTCTATATGCCTATTCAAACATGCAATCGTGCCCTTACTGGAGTATGGAGACTTCCTGGTGGAATCAGCCCCCAAATCGCACATCAAACAGTTACAGACTGTTCAAAATAAAGGACTGAGATGCTGCCTGCGAGTCAAGCCTTTAGAAATGTCAACTAATGCCATCCACAAGAAATGCAAAGTTGAGCGGCTAGGACCCAGACGTAAAAGGCATCTTGCATCGTTGATATACAAGATTGCACAAGACCCTAACAATAGGGTGTTACAAAGGAACCGAACGAGGTCGGACAAAAAGGTCAAACTAAAGGTGGAACGACCTAAAAGAGAGAAATATAAAAAAGGACCATTGTATAGAGGAATGAACTTGTGGGATCAAATCCCCTCGGAAGTACAAAAAAGTGACTCTGGATTTATCTTTAAAGCCAAAATTTCAAAGATTAATTTTAAGTAATCGTACTCTCACTCAAATTCTTGCTCCTGGATATTATTATTATTATTTAAAAGGCTGAGTTGAACTGATGACTATATAGCCACATGGACTGCTGCTGCATACAATATACAATACATAGCATTACATTATATATTAAAAAGCAATTATCTGAGCCTCTGGCTTCAGAAAATATAGACACTGACTCTGAAACTACCAAAACCTATAATTGAGCCTAGCATATACATCTAATAATTAATTAATTAATTGGTTAATAACTGTCATATTATCTTTTTGGTACCGTCCCTGTTATTCCCTGACATCATTGGAGGATCGCATTGCTTTATGTGAAATGTTGTCAATAAAACTATTTAAAAAATCTTAGTAATGTAATTAAGATAATGCTCTAAACGTTTGTCCTCGCACCTGTTCAAAAAACAAGAAATTTCCGGGAATATGCCACAAAACGTTAAAAAATCTCCTGGGGATCACGAGTCAAGTCTCAAGAATGGCACGAGTTCCGCTTGAGATTTTGTTTGCAGGGAAGCCTTCATAAGCCAAAGGGACTTTCTACATTACAGTGCTGTAATTCACATGGCATGAGTTCAAGACTTCTAATAGACAATTATCCGGCTTCCCTTGTTATCACTTCTCCCCTTGACTCCGACGTCCTTCCTTTTTTGCTCTGGAAAATTCCTCATAGTTGAACTAAGGGAGTGGTCATTTTTGATGAACAGGGGGGGGGGGGGTCAAAATTCTTTTGGTCCCCCCGTGAGAGGGGTCAAAATCTTTTCGGTGCCCCCCTTGGCAGGTTGAAATTGAGCACGGCTGACCCCTTTGAGCTATAGTAACACACTGGATTTTTCGCTAAGAAGGGGTACAAATTTTTTGGTCCCCCCCTCAAGAGGGGTCCAAATTTTTTTGGTCATCCCATTCAAGGGGTCCAAATCTTCTTGGTCCCCCCCCCCCAAATACACCAACCCCCCCCCCCCCCCATGTTGTTAAAAAATTACCACTCCCTAACAAAGCCATAATGTTGAGAATATAATTAGCCGTCGCCCGCCCCCCATGCATCCACTTTAAGCTCTGGTCAAAGGGTTGATGAACATTGGTGAAGTATTACATTAAAACGAGATAATGCGTCTGTCTGACCAAAAGAAATCTCCAGAAAAAACATTTCTATGGTAGTGCCCCAGTGGTTAGAAGAGCCACCACAGTCCAAATGTAAGGGAGTGGTAATTTTTTAACAACAGGGGGGGCGGTGGATTTTCACGAGAGCGGGTCAAAAAATTGTTGGACCCCCCCACGGGAGGGGTGTAAATCTTTTTGGTCCCCCCTCAGGTAAGTTGAAATTGAGCGCGGCCGACCCCTTTGAGCTATAGTAACGCACTGGTTTTTTCACTAAAAAGGGGTGCAATTTGTTTGATCCCCCCCTCAAGAGGGATCCAAATTTTTTTGGTCCCCCCCCTTGAAGGGATCCAAATCCACCAACCCCCCCTGTTATTAAAAAATGACCACTCCCTAAGCTCCCCTGTGTTACTTGCAGGCACTAACTCGTGTGATGGAGCAACTTCTACAGGAGTTCTGTAACTTCAGGAAAGTCATCGCTGTGAGAGTCAAGTGCTACTTCATTGCCATGTTAAACAAGAGGAACTACCGTGGGTGGATCAACTTTGATCATGCCAAGGAAGAACTCACCATCGAGGTAAGTATCAGTTAAAGATACTTTACCACCTCAATCGACCCAAAATCAAATTATGAAATTAATCCAATGTAGACTTCCCTTAGTCATTTCCTTATCAATTGACAGTCCTTTTACCATAGGAAATCAATTTGTTATGAAATATATATGAAATACTGTATTCGACGTAATAAGCGCCCTCCCACTGATAAGCGCTCCCCCCATTTTTGGGACATTTGAAGACTGGAACTAAAGCTCAAATTTTACTATTTTGGTGACAATTAAACTCTTAAGTACTAAAAATGGCTTGAAAATAATTTTATAAGCGCCCAGGGCGCTTATTACGTCGAATACGGTACTGAATGGAGGGCTCTCTGGTAGACCTATGAATTCACTGTGAGAGTATATATGTGTTTTGATTGTTCATAATGCACCCCTTGCTGGTTTCCATTTCTGGTGGCTCGCAGTTATATATGTTATGGTCATATTTACAGATTAAAAGAGAAATAACTCCAAATTTCTCATATAGACATACAGGCGCTTTGTATATGGAAACATGATGAAAATAAAAAAATCACCGAAAATTAGCTGTTTTTTTAATGTATTTTTAGTACAAAAACGATGCTACACTGCTGGATCATTTTAAAAGTTTAACTCCGGGATGTAAGTCTTCCTGGAATTCCAGGAATTCCTTAAATCTCACTTTCATGAAAGTTTTTTACATTTCCTGTTTTTGCACTTATTCCCACCTACATCCCCGTTCAAGTGACAAAAATAAGTACAACTGCTAATGGAAACTTTACTGAGGATTTAGCCGATCCAGCCCTGCCGTGAAAAGCATTGTTTTAACATCCTCATAAACTTCAAACTGTGTTGGTTGTGACAGATTGATGCTCTACAGATAATTCCGCAGGCAGCTTTCCCAGTTGTTTCCCCTCATACTTGAGGCTGTGTCTCACGAACTTGGGCCAATGTTTTCATCTCTGACTGGGTGGCATCTCTGACCGGGTGGCATCTCTGACCGGGTGGCATCTCTGACTGGGTACCATCTCTGACCGCCCTGAATGGAAACGGTTTATTTAGGGCAGATGTAAATAGAATTTGGCTGAAAAGGTTAATGGTTTTTATAACTCTTTAAATTAGTAATTAGTTGCCCATTTTTATCATCATCTGCCCTAAATAAACCGTTTTTATTCAGGCCAGTCAGAGATGGCATCCGGTCAGAGACGTTTACGTTGGCCCAAGTTCGTGAGACACAGCCTTGACATCTTTGATGGTTTAATTTTCAGGCTGCACCCATGAGCCACAGTGGTGAGGGCTACATGGACCTGGAGTCTCTGCCGGACAGCGAGCGGTCATACGTTACCACCTGCTTTATCATGTGTCTGTGGGATGCAGCCGAGGCCCCGTTTAGGTGCCTGGTAGGGTGTGATGAGGTGAGTGGGATGCAGCTGAGGCCCTGTTTAGGTGCCTGGACGGGTGTGATGAGGTGAGTGGGATGCAGCTGAGGCCCCGTTTAGGTGCCTGGTAGGGTGTGATGAGGTGAGTGGGATGCAGCCGAGGCCCCGTTTAGGTGCCTGGACGGGTGTGATGAGGTGAGTGGGATGCAGCAGAGGCCCCGTTTAGGTGCCTGGACGGGTGTGATGAGGTGAGTGGGATGCAGCGGAGGCCCTGTTTAGCTGCTTGGTAGGGTGTGATGAGGTGAGTAGCTCTCATCCATGGGTGACGCAAATACGTGCTAGCTCTCCTCGGTGCGGGTACAAACAGTAAAAGCGCAATCTTAATTAAGACATCTTAAAATCTTAACTGGATAGTGTAATTGCCACCTAGTGTCACATACCCACACTATGCTACCTGAGTTTTGCCTTTATAGTATGTACCCTGCACCCAGCTGAGACAATATAAATATCTAAAAGGAAAGAAAAAGAAGAAAAAAACAGGGGTTGGGGGGCAGAGCCCCCAATTACATACTAGCTAACTAGCCTATCCTACCATGGACTGTGTAGGCATATCACTACTACCGTAAAACCTCGCGTATAAGCCTAACTCGCGTATAAGCCGCACCCCTAACTTTGACAGATTATATAAGCCGCAGAATGGGTCTGAAAATTGTTAATTTGGTACTGTAGTATACTTAAAAAAACTCTCGTATAAGCCGCACCCTATATAGGCATGTTTGGTATCAAAAGAAAGCTGAGTCTGATTCGCGTACTAGCCGCGGCTTATACGCGAGGTTTTACGGTAGTGGCGCTGTCTTCATTTGCTTAGAAACATTTTTAAGATAGTCTAAGATAATTTGAGATAGGATTAATATAGGTTAAGATAATTAAGACAATCTTAATTCTGTGTCAAGAGAGTGGCACCCTCTAGGGAGTAGTGTCAGAATTAATTTTAAGACAATTAAGATCATCTTAATTCTTAGGTTAAGATTGCGCTCTTATCGTTTGTACTCGCACCTAGGAGAGCTAGCACGGGCATGTATGGGTGACCTGCGTTCTTGCTGCTGGTCTGCCTTGTGATCTCTCCTCTATAAACCACGTCTGAGATATCAAAGCAGTTTTCTCCCTCGCCTCATAGATTCGATCACTCATCTCATTTGTTTGATCATCTATATATATGCGGTCACTGCGGTATTGGGCATGCAGCATATAAATACCTGTCCTACTGCGATGCAGATAACCACTATTTATCTCCTTGCTATCTTGAAACAATCCAGTTTGGTACTTTATGTGTGCTAGGATGTTAAACTCAGTCAATCAATCCCTCTAGTATTTTATGATATGGGCCAAGTAGGGGGGGGGGGCAAAACTACTGCCCAGCTAACAAATAAACGTTATTCTACGTCAAAATAAGGACATGTAAACTACTTCAGAACATGTAAACTATACTTCAGTAATATAAACTTTACTTCAGTAATGTAACATTTACTTCAGTACATGTAAACTTTACTTCAGAAAATGTAAACTTTACTTCAGAACATGTAAACTACTTCAGTAATGTAAACTATACTTCAGTAATGTAAACTTTACTTCAGAAAATGTAAACTTTACTTCAGTACATGTAAACTATACTTCAGAACATGTAACATTTACTTCAGAACATGTAAACTACTTCAGTAATGTAAACTATACTTCAGAACATGTAAACTACTTCAGTACATGTAAACTACTTCAGAACATGTAAACTACTTCAGTACATGTAAACTACTTCAGTACATGTAAACTACTTCAGTACATGTAAACTACTTCAGTACATGTAAACTATACTTCAGAACATGTAAACTACTTCAGTAATGTAAACTATACTTCAGAACATGTAAACTACTTCAGTACATGTAAACTACT
Source organism: Harmothoe impar (assembly GCA_947462335.1). Lineage (NCBI taxonomy): Eukaryota > Metazoa > Annelida > Polychaeta > Phyllodocida > Polynoidae > Harmothoe > Harmothoe impar. The sequence continues at coordinate 66,458 of CANHQG010000136.1, forward strand.
TCAGAACATGTAAACTACTTCAGTACATGTAAACTACTTCAGAACATGTAAACTACTTCAGAACATGTAAACTACTTCAGAACATGTAAACTACTTCAGAACATGTAACATTTACTTCAGAACATGGCCACCCAGATGATGTTGGACATTGCGCGGAACCAGAATGGACGTCAGTTCATCTTCATCACTCCACCCCATTTCACGTATGTATCCAGCATTATTCTCACAGTATGTGATCTCTTTGGAAGGGTTCCCACGTGTCATGGAATGTCATGGAATTTGAAAATAATGGAATTGATATTACAAAATCTCCTAGAACATACTATTTGCTTTCTAGATTTTAGAAATTTTCTCCGGGGCCAAGCCCCCGACCTCCGCAAAAATGTCATGGAAAATTGAGATTTTTGTCATGGAATGTCATGGAAATCTCATGGAATTCAATCTGTTTTTTTTTGTGAGAACCCTGCTTTGGTGAGCGGGAGAGGTGGAGACACTGATTACCACCAACAATTAAGGCATATAGTGATACAGGGCTGAGAAAATGTATGTATATATGTAGGTATTGTACTGTTTCAGAGCTTGCTTGGAGTTATTTGGAAATGCTGTAGTTGCACCCTTCCAGCTTCTACTCTCAATAGAGACTGAGGCCAAGTCGTAAGATTTCTAGGTTTTAAATGGTGCTAGTGGAAATCAAATATTTCTAGGTATAAGGCCACTTAAAATCAATTATCAGCTTTCCCTTTACTGTTTAATTTTTTTCTAGAGGTGCGGGAGGGCCCTTTTCTTTTTATCTAGAATATTGATGGTCCGTTCTTGGAGATTTTTTAGATGCACCCTTTTTGGACTTTCTTTTTTCATGAAAAAGATCACCAATGCGGCCCTATTTAGAGGTTGTGCACGGTATCTGCAAGGCTGATAATGAACTTTAAGTGGCCTAAATGGTGCTAGTGTAAATCAAAATATAACCCGGTACATATGGTGCTATTGTAAAATTAGATGAAAACACTAAGAAGGTTTGTTTCAAGTCACCCGACCAACCCTATCTAAACAGGGCCGACCCTACATTTTTTTATGCAATTTTGAAGACATTTTATATTTTTGTACTTTTTGGGGGTCAATTTTAGGCTTACAAAATTTTGGAAAAAAATCTCCCCATTTTTACACCTTTTTGAGTCAATTTTAGAGGGGAAGTAAAAAAAAAAAAAAAAAAAAAAAAAAAAAAATCCGACCTACGGACCCTAGACAGGGTTCCCACATGTCATGGAATGTCATGGAATTTGAAAGCTGTCTGGAAAGTCATGGAATTGTGTAAAAATTTGCCGTGTGTCATGGAATGTCATGGAAAATGAAAATAATGAAATTAATATCACAAATCTCCTAGAAATCTTCTATTTGCTTTCTTGATTTTAGAAATTTTCTCGGGGGCCAAGCCCCCCGCCTCCCACAAAAATGTTATAAATGTCATGGAAATTGAGAATTTTGTCATGGAATGTCATGGAAATGTCATGGAATTTCAATTTGAAATATTTGTGGGAACCCTGCCTAGAGTTTCTTCCCATGTTACCTGAAACAAAACTTTTTTTTTTTTATTTGGCCTTACAGAAACGATAACGGGGTGGTGGTGAAGCAGGAGAAGGATGCCATGGTGGGTGTAGACACATGTCATTGTCACATAGCCGTGAAGCAGTCCCCTGAGAATGAGGACGATACCAACAACGGGGTTGCTCTAAATGAAGCCGACGGGGTGAAGCAGGAAAATGAGGATGGTTCCAAGAATGGGATTAATTACAATGGGTCGGCTGTCAATGACATAGTCATGAAGCAGGAGGATCAGGAGGTAGGGATGTCATTTTTTATGTATCTGATAACTGAATCGACAATCGCTGGATATCGATACGCCGCCATGTTGGAATTTTTTAAAGGAAAATTTGTTTTAATTAATTTTTTTTTAAAACTTGAATTTTTTCAAATATTCACATTAAAGGCAGAGCTATAATCTTTTACGCAAAATATGATAAAATGAATGCGGGTAAGATACTTAAATGGACATCCTGATGTCTGAGGTAAGATGCATAAGCATATTTTTATATAGAAAAAGTCAAGGACCACAATCCTTACTCACTCTGCATATCTTTTCTTAGTTATTCTAAGGCACATTTTCTTTTTTAATGTTAAACCTATCTCTTTTTCTAATAACTGATATATTATATATATCAACACCAAAATAGTGAATAACTGATAACCTATAAAATTCGATATCAATGACATCCCTATCAGGAGGAGGCCAAGGAACAGGCTGATCTTAATGAAGCTGACGGGGTGGCTGTAGAAGGCATCGTCGTCAAGCAAGAGAATGAGGACGATACCAACAACGGGTTCGCTCTAAATGAAGCTGACGTGTGTCGTTGTCACATGGTGGTCAAGCAGGAAGATCAAGATGGAGCCAAGAACAGGGTTGGTCTCGATGTAGCTAACGGGTCGGCTGCCGAAGGCATCGTGGTGAAGCAAGAGGATGAGGCCAAGGATGAGTTTGGTCTTCGTGACTTTTACACCAGGGGTGTAAGTATGCTTAGGCATGTTCAAGTAACAAGAGATGTAGTTAAAAATGGAGATTTCAAAGTAATGAAGTTATCGCAATCCGCTGGGACCAGCAGTATTGTTTTTGTACTGGCAAAAAAAATGATCCTGATCCTCTGCAGATTTGAGAAATATTATGTGCCCTCATGCTGCTGGTCTACCTGGTGGTCTCTCCTCAGTGAACCATGTCTGAGATATCAAAGGCCATGGTTTGTCTGGCCCTGCCTACTATGGTACTAGCCCAGGTATATAGGGTCAGGCAAATAAAAGAAAACTTGCTATCCATCGAAAAGAGTTGGGGACGTGCCCCGGTAGCAGTTTTCTCCCTCACCTCATAGACTTATAACCAAGATGGCTCATAACCAAGGCCTCATTATTACACCTCATAAAAAATTTGTAATATTTTCCAGGGTAGACACTAGCGCTGGCCCAGGAGCCAATGGCCCGTAATTTTAGGTTTGGGCCCGTAGTTTTCTTAGAAATAACTTTCCTGTGGGCCCAGCTGGCCCATAAAGTAAACCTTTAGAATTCTAGATAAATCAACCCATTCACTATAGGCATATTATACACCGTTGAATCCTGACAGACACAGCCATTCTATTCATGATATGATACATCCCAATCAGGAATATAAATGATTTTCTCTTTATAAAAAGCAAAATATCTAGTCTTGGTCCACAGATGTTGGTCCAGGCCCGCAGTTAGTTCAAGCTGCAGGCCCGGATGGCCCATGACAGAAAAAGTTAGTGTCTACCCCTGTATTTTAATGTCATTTGTCTTCAGTCAGAGGCAGAAGTAGGGATCATAGAACAGCTGACGCTGCAGAACTTCATGTGTCACAGTTTTCTGGACGTCAAGTTCAAACCACACATCACATTTATCACAGGGAATAATTCAAGTAAGTTAGTCTTTCTATTAAAACAAATAAATGTGCTGCCACAAGTGGTATTTAGATCAACATTGAGATCAATTTGTTTTGAGGAATGTAGAAGTCAAGTTCTGAGGAAAGTGCTGATCTCAAAGCAGTCTCTCTCCCTGGATTGATATGATACATTAATGCAGGACTGGTGAGTTACTCGTGAGTTACTCGCACATCAGGATAACAAACTGGCATAGTGCATTAAGGTGGGTCAATATGATCACATTTTCGTCTACTGCGCCGTTTTCTGCGCAGATACATTCTCTAGTTTGACCATAGAACACCAGGGGACCTCTGTCTCAAATTGGAACAATTTTACCAAATTGTCCTAAAATGGACAAAGGTGTTGCCTGACCGGGGCGAGAACCACCAACCTTTGGATATGAAGGCAGGAATTCTGCCCCTGTGCTATGGAGTCTGTGGTGGTTGCTCTCATTCAGAAGTCATACATAACCAACCCTTAGTATATTTCTATTTCCTTTCAACTTTTTTTTTTCAACGGACAAAAACTTTAGAAATATGCCCGGGACAATATGTACAAAAGGGATTCCCTAGAGAGAGAACATTAAAACCTATATCCTGAGAGAGTTATATAGAAATTTAGCTACTTTTCAATACTATTTTATGTACATATGTGGCAAAACACTATATACTCCCATTGTATGAAACATTGACTTAAAGCTTGAATATCTCAGAAAACAGCTCGGGACCCTCCTATTTTCTCAGCTTTGTTGGAAAGTGTATGCTATTATGGTCTTATGGCAAAAACCTGATGAAAATTTAGCTACTTTTACACCAAGGGATTTACCCACCTTAAGCAGTATGTGGCCGTGTCTTATGAGATTGGGCCATCTTTGACCTCCTCAGAGAAACTGGTTTATTTAGGGCAGCTAAATACATATATGGACATATAACCACCGCCATTTTCTATTTTATCCCTTACATATCAAAGAGGGAAAAAATCAAGTCCTGTACTTAAACCCCCACCTGGACTTTATGAACTGCAGGCCACACCCCTTTTTAAATGTCCTCTCTACCAGCTGATGTACACAGGTCAGCAATGTACCCAAGGATTGCTAAGAAAATATCAAATCCCTGCTTTTTTCTAAAATTGCACAATTATGTATGAGGTTAAGGCTGATGAAATTATATGGAATAAATTTTGTATTGATATCTTATATTGTAATAAAACCAGGTATTAATACAAATATTACTAACTAGAAAACCGTTTGAGGATTTGACTGACAGGCGCCCACATAGTAACACACTCTGATTGGCCACTCACTCAACTCAGTTAAAGGGTCACACAGCCTGTGTACAATAAACAATACCATGTGGATGTGAGAGACAGTGGTAAGGGTGACTAGAATAATTCAGATTACTCTTTATAGAATAAAGCTAGATACACTTTCACTCATCCAAGTTAATAGACTAATATCTAAAGGTTAATATGAAATTCGGACAGTGTCATTTTGATATAACTGCTCTATAAGAGGTGACAGATCCTGGTTTAGGTTATTTTATTCAAAGTTTAACTGCCACTGTCTGGTATGTGACCTCTGACCCTGGGTGTGATGATAGCTCACGAGACAACTCCCAGATGCTCAGCCTCCTCTCCTTAGCCAATGAGACGCCTCCAAATGCACTACCGCGGTATTGCAAGTTGGGGGTTTAACCTATGGAAAAACTATTCAATTTAGTGTTTTAGATTGGTCGCTTTAACCCCTGGTTAACAACCTAATGTGCTGCAGTGGTTCCTTGTACTCTGTTTGTCTAGAACTTGAGAGGCTCTAAAACAAAGTAATATTCAACAAAATTAAAAAGCGTGTTCCTCGAATAGTCCTAAGAGTATGGATAACAAAGTCAATATTTTAGTTTGTTGAAATCTTTTTGAAATTTTGTTATAGCAGGAGTTTATCCTATCACCATCTTTTATATAATTTTAGGCGATTTTTGTTGTTCTTAGATTATTATGCTGTATTTGTTGTAGGTGGAAAGTCTGCGATCCTTATAGCACTGATCGTGGGTCTGGGAGGGAACGCCCATGTGACTGGCCGAGGTACCTTGTTAGAAAGCTTCATAAAAAACGGGTGTTCGTAAGTAATGTTTGGTTTGATAATTAAATCTTTAATCTTTAAAGCAGTATTTATTGTCATAATGCAGAAATGTAGCCCCTGGGAGTATCATGCCAGTGCTACACTGGTACATCGTGCCAACCTGTTGGGTGGAATACGGTTTACCCCTTTAAGACTTTTTGTAGATGAAAAATATCTAAACAAATCTGTATTGATTCATCAAATTTAAAAAAAAGGCAGAATGAATTTTTTTTGGGGGAAAAGAAAAGTTCCTCCGGGGATGTATAAACTCCATGGGATCTATATGATACATGAATACAGTTTACTCTGCCTTTAAGACCACTTGAAGGAGAAAATACAACAAAAGTCTTGTCTTAAATGCATAGATTTATTGAAAAAAAATTCTTTTAAAAGGAAAAGATAGCCGTGGTGGTGAGTTGTGTCTGTCTGTGTGTCTGTAGGGAGGCTGTGGTGACGGTGAAACTCAGGAACAAAGGCACGGACGCCTTCAAGCCTGAGGTCTATGGGCCCTCCATCATTGTGGAAAGACGACTCAGGACGGAGGGAGCAACGTCCTACAAGATAAAAAGTTCAGACGGTTAGTTTCATATTGGTCCTAACATATAGATTTGAGTGAAGACTGATATATGACCTCCAGGGATTATCAAAGTGATGATTTTAATAGATAACATTGAACACCCCACTGCCACATACACTAACGTTATTGATCTGCATCAGTATACTACTGTAATAATCAAATTATATATCATGTATTTATCTGCATTGGGTTTAATCTGCAGAGCAGGACTTTATAGTCACGTTATATGCAGATTATTTGCAATGTTTTAGAATACATTTAATAGTATATAATTACAATTTTCACATGAAAAGATAAATACTCAAAAGACATGGTACTGTATGCACATGCTATGATTGCTTTTATAATAGGAGAAACGAAGTCGACCAAAGAGGAAGAGTTGAACCGCATCACTGATGCATTCAACATCCAGGTGGACAATCCGGTGGCCATTTTGAATGAAACAACTTCCCGAAATTTCCTACATGGTACAAGCCCTGCTGAGAAATACAAGGTAAATGCTCATACTATAAAAACAAACAGTTTTGCCACTAATAAAAGATGAGCCATTAATAATCATAGTCAATTTGGTGGGTATACCCAGCAAATCATGGTCACCAATGGCCAACGTTGGTCATGCAGAATTTGGCCATGGCCAAACCTGACTACAGTTGCCGAATTTGCTCATGACAAAGTTAAAAAACGACACTACCTAAGTTATAGCAGAATATAATGTTAATTAACACAAATTACATTAATAAATGTAGCACCTATTTACCAAATATTGTACCAGGATTCGGACTGGGGTAACACTGGGACTTAAAGGGAGGCATGCTAACCATGAGGCCACACAGCCAATATACCTGTCAACTGTGGTGAGGTTTGCCTATGACCAAATTTGGCAAGTTTGGTGAGGTTTGGCCATGGCCAAATATGGCAGCCTGAAAGCCAGAATTAGTGAGGCTGGCCAAAGTTGACCACGATTTGCTGGGTAGTCGGGTCGGGAGGCCAGCCTTATGCAGCAGTGGGAAAAGTCATAACTTTGCTGTCTTAAAGCCTAAGGCCAAAAAAAAAGGCTTGTTTCAGGTCACCCGACCGACCCTATCAAAACAGGGCCGACCCTACGTTTTTTATGCAATTTGAAGAAATTTTCACCCTTTTTTGGTCAAACTTTGGGTCTTCCGAGAGGCCGGCTAGTACTTTCATGTTGAAAAAAAAAGAAAGATCCGACCTACCGACCCTACATTTTCATTCCATGTTACCTGAAACAAAGTTCTTTTTTTTTTTGCCTAAATTTGATGTCTATATCTGTTATGAATTAACCCTTATCTGTTTCAGTTCTTCCTTAAGGCAACAATGGGAAATTATGACTACTTGGCAGACAAGTACCGCAAGGATAACGCCATCAATGCCCCCCAAGAAGAACAAGAGGTAGTGTCAATTATAAATACCATATTTGACGTAATAAGTGCACAGTGCGCTTAGAAAATTATTATGGACACCATTTAGTAGTTAAGAGTTTAATTGGGGTAAGAAGTTTAGATATTTTTGGTTATCTATAGTATAAAAATTGGCAAAAAAGGGGGTGGAGCCCTTGATGGGTGAGGTCCTCATGTCGCATGTCGGACTTAAGAAATGCCCTATGTCCCATGTCACTAGAGAAAACCCCATGTCGCTAGTGTCACTAACTAACTGACTATTAAGACTATTAGATAATTGTATTAATGAGAAAATCGTACTAGGCTAGTTGGCAGCCCACATGAAGAATTTTAAAATTCTTCAGAATAAAATATTGCATTTCGGTGGGTTTTGAGAGCATTATGATATGGATGTTGCAAGCTATGAGGCTATTCTTATTCATGTCACTAAGGCCAATGTCGCATGTCGGACATGTCCCATGTCACTAGTATGGGTATGTGGGGAAGAACTTGCGTAGTCACTAGACGCCGCCCATTCTGTGCATAATCTTAAAATCGCCACTTCTGGCGTAATCTTAATCAGTTTTCGCCACTTCTGGCGTAATCTTAATCAGTTCTCAGGTGATACCTATCCTCTAGATAGCACCACTGTAAGTTTGTAACATTGCTGTATATATCGGGGGCTCTGCCCCCGCACCCCCTTCTTCTTTCTCTCTCTTTTCTTTTAAGATTACACCAAGTGGCGATTTAAGATTACCCATAGAATGGGCGGCGTCTAGTGACTACGCAAGTTCGTCCCTGGTCGCCTAGTATGGCCATGTCCCATGTCGATTTTAAGAAATGGCCATGTCGCCATATCAGATTTAAGACATGGCCATGTCGCCATATCGAATTTAGGGGTCTAATCTTAATCTTCTAAGCGCCCAGGTCGCTTATTACGTCGAATACGGTATTAAAACGGCCTACCGTATTCGATGTAATAAGCGCACAGTGCGCTTACAAAATTATTCTGGACACCTTTTAGTAGTTAAGAATTTAATCGGGCCAAAAAAAAGAGATATTTTTGGTTATTTCTAGTTTAAAAAGGGGTGTGCGCTTATTAGGGGATGTGCGCTTATTACGTCGAATACGAACCCCTGCGTTGACTTGCAGGACCTGATGGAGCAACGTATACAGCAGTATTGTGAATTCAGGAAGATGATTGCTACCAGATTGAAGTACTACTTCGTCTCAATGTTAAGGAGGCGGAACTACTTAGGGGCGATCAACTTTGACCATGCCAAAGAAGAACTCACCATCGAGGTAAGATCCGTCAAAAAACTGCTACATAGAGCGTTGTAATGGAATCTAGTGGGGGAAAAAATCATTATACGAAAACTTATAAACTTTTTCAAGTTGAAAAAAAATCATGTCAATTTTAATCATATATTCTAGTTAGGCCTAAAAAAAAGGGGTGTTTCAGGTAACATGGGAGGAAAATGTAGGGTCGGTAGGTCGATTTTTTTTTTAAACATGAATTTACTAGCCAACTTTTTTGAATACCCGAAAATTTACCAGAAAAGGGTAAAAATGCGAAGATTTCTTCAAAATTGCATAAGAATGAAAGTAGGGTCGGCCCTGTTTTGATAGGGTTGGTCGGGTGACCTGAAACAAACTTCTTTTTTTTTTGGCCTTACAAAGATGTTCTATTATTGTGGGGGGTTTTATAGTCCAAAATCGGCTCAACAGGGTGTGTGCACTTATTAGGGGATGGGCGCTTATTAGGTCGGAAACGGTACCTGTGCATGTACATAATCACTCCTGCTAAAACTGTTATTGTCGTGGTCAAGTGAAAATTGAGTATTTGCCTTATCAACCTGCTATGCTACCTTGCTCAAACCGTCCTATAGAGATACCCTATTTTATTTCAGCACTTTTCCAAATTTATATTTTATTTATACTTTTGTAGGGGCTAGGGTTATACGGGGTTTATATGGTGGGTTCTGTTGGATGCTGTGTTGGGAACTCAGTCCGAACCCTTCAGCCCGACGGCAGGTGGTAGCACCTGTCTCGGGCTTGGGGTATGGACAGAGGTCGCTATAGGTCTGCATGTCTGCATGTGCGCGCGCAGGCTGGCTGCCTATATATAGCCAGCATCCGATAGGACTCGTCGGTCACTCTGGATCCAGCTTGGACAGAGGCCCTGCAATCATATCGGCTACAAGCCTACTGACCCGCTCCGAACTCTATAGGGAGTTCGCACTGATATAGCTTTGCCTGTCTAGGTTACTGAATAAACCTTTGATTCGCAACCTGTACACTTGATCCAAACTGTGTCGACTTTTGTTCTTTACTTAATAATCTATCAGTATTATAAAGGACAAAGTCTTGTTTATTACACTTTATTTAGATGAAATACTTTATTTTCAAAAAAAAAAAGGTGGAGGAATTGGCCCTAGATTACAGGATTTCATACTTGATTTTCAAGAAAAGTTGAATTTTCTGGGGCAAATGTTTTTTCCAATTTGTTCCCCTCATACTTGACATCTTTCGTGATTTTATTTTCAAGGCTGCACCCATGAGCCACAGTGGTGAGGGCAGTATGGACGTCAACTCTCTGTCGGTCAGCGAGCGGTCGTACGTCACGATGTGCTTCATAGTGTCACTGTGGGACGTCATGGGCGTCCCGTTTAGGTGCCTGGATGGCTACGATACCAACCTGGTGTGTAATGTAAAACCCTAGTTATGGCTTGTAACTCTCATTAGGGGGCCGGGGGCTGTCTGAGAGTTACGGGTTACGTTAATTTTTTGTACTGGTGCTGCCTATCCCTAGCTATCGTGTACATGTCTATACCCAATCAGGAGTGGCTGTTTATGCTGTTTATAGGCTTAATTCAGTGGGGTGAAATGTGCAAGTCAGTAATTATAGCCATGTCTAGACCGATTGAGGGGCTGCATTACTGCTATAAATGGTGTATACTTTCACAGATTACCCTCTACAAAGAACTAAAATATGTAGAGATGGGTAATGAATTCTAAAAATGTAGGAAGGTAGGGGACACATACAAGAAGCCCAGAGAACTGTTATTAAGCCCAGGGGAGTGTGAATCAAACCAACTTCGCATTTCGGCTAAATTTCCAGCGCTCTTCAGACACTAAACTTCAACTCCCAACTTGAGATAAAAAAATTGGCATATATATATAAAAAAGGTTCAAAAACAGTTTTCTCCTCAATTCAATGTGTGAAAGTATTAAAACTCACGCATTGATATACACTATTTGAAAGATGGTTGTCCTGTACATCTCCTGATATGAGATGTTCACAAACATAGTCCATACCAATCAATGTCAACATTAATGTATATTTCAGTCATGCTTCACAAATGTTCAAAAGCTTTATCAACATTTCTGAAAAGCTAACCTTTCTTGCTGCATTGGTATATAGTATGTAACCCTTTATGCCTCAAGAGCCTCAGCCTACTGCATATTGACAGTCTTTGCGAAAACTTTTTCATCCCACAGGACATTTAGTCTTGCAGGTTTTCAATGTTGCAGGACCGGCTAAAGTTTTGAAGGACCGGATACCAACATATCTGATAATTTAAGCATTTTAACTTGAAAATAGTATTGTATATTATATTTGTAATAATTTATGGCAAAATCAAGATAATAACATAGTTTTACACAGTAGGTTGACAAACATATTTCAGATTTAGATATCCAACTGAAGTATTTTAGTTTAGAAAAGCTCAACATTAGTTACATGTGATTGGACATTCGGTCCTGCTACACTTATCAATCTGCAGGACCGGTGGCCTTTTAGGAGGACATTGCGACTGTCCTGCATGTTTTCGCAAAGACTGTATTGACAATGTGTAACTTGTACTTCAGGATATGGTGAATCGTCGTATTGCCACCAGCATGATGTTGGACAGTGCGCGGCTGCAGGAAAGCCGTCAGTTCATGTTCATCACGTCACTAGAGCTAACGTATGTACCCAACGCAGATGGCAGCCAGTTCACCAGCGTGCGTGGACAAACATTTAGAATGAGTCTCAATCAAGTCTTAATAGGTCTTAGTTTGAAGTCTTAATAGTCCTCACCAATACTAAAGAAGGAAAAACAAAAACAAAAAAACGGGGGTTGGGGGAGGCAGGGCCCTCAAGATAGTAACCTATAACGCCATTTTCATTTGGTGGGTATTAAGACTTTAAGATTAAGACTTATTTAGATTTGATTAAGACTCACTTGAAACGTTTGTCTGTGCACTCTGGTGAGCTAGGCCTGTCCAAAGTACCCAACCCAGGGTTCCCACATGTCATGGAATGTCATGGAATTTGAAAGCTGTCTGGAATGTCATGGAATGTCATGGAATTTTGTAAAAATTTGCCATGTGTAATGGAATGTCATGGAAAATGAAAATAATGGAATTGATATCACAAAATCTCCTCGAAATCTCCCATTTGCTTTCATCGTTTAAAAAAAAAAATTGCGATTTTTGTCATGGAATGTCATGGAAATGTCATGGAATTTCAATCTCAATTTTTTGTGGGAACCCTGCCAACCTTATTCTCAGTACAGTTAAGTCTCACATAGGAGCTGTGGCTTGTACTGAATCAGCAACAAGGATAGTTTTCAAATTGTGCTAGTGTAAATCAAATATTGGGCAGTTTTATATTGATACCTTGAATTACGGATCTGCCACCGTGATTTTTAGCATTTTCTTTTATTTCACCCTTCCCCCTTTGAGAATTTCTGAGAATTTTACTAAAAATATTTATTTTTAAAGTACATGTTGATCAGCAAAAGGTTGAATGAGGCCTTTCAGATTGGGGATATTTCTCAACATATCTTCATTAAATTACCCAAAAATGTATTTTTTTCCCTCTGCCCATTGGAACATTTTGTGATATGGCTTTCCCCGTAGGGTAGCTTTTTTTTTCACTTTTTTTCCTCTGCCCTTCCAAGAAGTTGGAGCCAAAAGATATAATCCAAGTTATTTAAAGTGGGTATATCCGATTTTTCTTCAAATTCTAACTATTGATTGAATGCATTCCAAACACTCTGAAAGTATAGTATTTCAAGAATAGAGGTCAATTAAATGTCATCATGGGGTGTTAAAAGGTCACAATGGGATCCAATATCCCCCAAACATGGGCTTTTCTAGTGTATTTTCAATGTGGGAAATAAAAGTGCACGCTTTTATTCCAAAATGACCATATTTTGGGCAATAAAATCCAATTAGAACAAAATCAGAGGGAATTTGGGGAAATGGAATAGATAGGAAGTCAAGTATATTATTTGTGAACATTCTGACTCATTTTTAGGGAAATCTACATTTTTGTCCCAGACATCCGATGTACTAACTTTAAAAAATGGCTTTGCTAGCTATAAATGGTACTGGTGTGAATCAAATATTTTTAAATATAGGGTGAGGCGTAGTACCTCCAGTTTGCAGCCGCGTCTTCTTGGACATTGAAATGATGATACTCTTTGTTTTATTGGAGTGGGCTATGTTCGCTGTAACGCTATGAAACTAGGTCAAGCCCACTCTTATATAGTCACCCTGTTTTTTTGTGCAGACATGTTTTGCCTGATCTATTACAACTTGATGAAATATCCTGTGGACTATTTGAGCTATATCATTCTTTTGCAAAACACCTCAGGTATTTATATCTGTAAAAAGAAATGGGAAAAAAAGAAGTTAAATCACCTAAAATAAGAGATTTCTTTAAAAAACTGGAAAAAAACTCAGATTCTGCCAAAAAAAAGTGAATGTTGGGAGAATGTAATTTTCGACATGATTTCAGTAGTGTTCCAATTCGATTGTTGTTCTGTTGTATTCCCTACTAAAAATGGTGATAACTCCTGTTGTTAGTTTAATGAAAATACTTAGCATTAAAGCAATATTTTGATGTAAAGTTGACGTTTTTTCACATTTTGGCGGCAGGCGGCAAGGAAATATACAGACTCGTACCACCAGTCTCCAACTCCGCTACCCTACGTAGGGTCCGGATCTACTTCGTTTTCAGGGTTGCGACCTGTCCCATTGTCTTTATTTTCGAATTTTAGGCCGAAAACATGTTCTGGGGGGTGGAATGGTGGCTATTTGGACCAATTTGAGCAATTTTATCGATTCGAGGAGACGAGACGCAAACGAAATCCAACATGGCGGGCGTCAACTCGCACGCCAACTCGCAGCGATTCGAATCGATAAAATTGCTCAAATTGGTCCAAATAGCCACCATTCCACCCCACCACCACATGTTTTCGGCCTAGAATTCGAAAATAAAGAGAATGGCGCTGGTCGCAACCCTGAAAACGAAGTATTTGGTCACATATAGACTCCTCGGCGCGCCGAAAATTGTCAAAACAACAATTTCCGAATGTCACGTGACCACAGCCCTGACTTCTGATTGGTCGAGAGGTGAATCACGCCAGAGCCGCCGTCTTTGTGGCGGCATCGATTCGAAAAAAACGCTCAGGCTCAGACCTGTCCCATTGTCTTTATTTTCGAATTCTAGGCCGAAAACATGTGTGTGTGGGGGGGGGGGGGGGGGGGGTGGAATGGTGGCTATTTGGAGCAATTTTATCGATTCGAATCGATGCGAGTTCACGCTCGCCATGTTGACATTTGTGAGGGTGCGAGATTCGGAAATTGTTGTTGTTTTGACAATTTTCGGCGCACCGAGGAGTGGATATCTCGCAAACTACTCCGTTTTGAAGGCTCAAACCTGTCCCATTCTCTTTATTTTCGAATTTTAGGCCGAAAACATGTGCTGGGGGGTTGAAATGATGATTTTTTTTAGGTCATTTTGAGCATCTTTATCGATTCGAATCGATGCCAGTTTGCTTGCCGCCTGCCGCCACAAAGACGTCGTCTCCTGCGTGATTTGCTTTTGACCAATCAGAAGTCAGGACTGGGGTCACATGACTTTGCGCAGCTACTAAGATGTATCAATTTGGCCGCTACTAAGATGTATCAATTTGGCCGCTACTGAGATGTATCAATTTGCAGCCGCTACTAAGATGTATCAATTTGCAGCCGCTACTAAGATGTATCAATTTGCAGCCGCTACTAAAATGTATCAATTTGCTGCCGCTACTAAAATGTATCAATTTGACCCCTGGAAAAGGGAGGGCTCATTTTTTAGTTAGGGGGTGTTCATTTATTAGTTACGGGGGGGGGGGGGGGGTAAAAATTTCCGACCCCTCCTGAGTTCAAAGGTTCAAAAGTTAAAATCTTCCTATATAAATTCAATTCCTATTGGGACTAGGCCTACTTTTAGCTTGGATGATAAAATCTTCCTACATAAATTCAATTCCTATTGGGACTAGGCCTACTTTTAGCTTGAGGGGATAATAAAATCTTCCTACATAAATTCAATTCCTATTGGGACTAGGCCTACTTTTAGCTTGAGGGGATAATAAAATCTTCCTATATAAATTCAATTCCTATTGGGACTAGGCCTATTTTTAGCTTGAGGGGATAATAAAATCTTCCTACATAAATTCAATTCCTATTGGGACTAGGCCTACTTTTAGCTTGAAGGGATAATAAAATCTTCCTACATCAATTCAATTCCTATTGGGACTAGGCCTACTTTTAGTTTGAGGGGATAATAAAATCTTCCTACATAAATTCAATTCCTATTGGGACTAGGCTTACTTTTAGCTTGAGGGGATAATAAAATCTTCCTATATAAATTCAATTCCTATTGGGACTAGGCCTACTTTTAGCTTGAAGGGATAATAAAATCTTCCTACATAAATTCAATTCCTATTGGGACTAGGCCTACTTTTAGCTTGAGGGGATAATAAAATCTTCCTACATAAATTCAATTCCTATTGGGACTAGGCCTACTTTTAGCTTGAGGGGATAATAAAATCTTCCTATATAAATTCAATTCCTATTGGGACTAGGCCTACTTTTAGCTTGAGGGGATAATAAAATCTTCCTACATAAATTCAATTCCTATTGGGACTAGGCCTACTTTTAGCTTGAGGGGGATAATAAAATCTTCCTACATAAATTCAATTCCTATTGGGACTAGGCCTACTTTTAGCTTGAGGGGATGATAAAATCTTCCTATATAAATTCAATTCCTATTGGAACTAGGCCTACTTTTAGCTTGAGGGGATAATAAAATCTTCCTATATAAATTCAATTCCTATTGGGACTAGGCCTACTTTTAGCTTGAGGGGATAATAAAATCTTCCTACATAAATTCAATTCCTATTGGGACTAGGCCTACTTTTAGCTTGAGGGGATAATAAAATCTTCCTATATAAATTCAAGTCCTATTGGGACTAGGCCTACATTTTAGCTTGAGGGGATAATAAAATCTTCCTACATAAATTCAATTCCTATTGGGACTAGGCCTACTTTTAGCTTGAGGGGATAATAAAATCTTCCTACATAAATTGAATTCCTATTGGGACTAGGCCTACATTTAGCTTGAGGGGATGATAAAATCTTCCTACATAAATTCAATTCCTATTGGGACTAGGCCTACATTTTAGCTTGAGGGGATAATAAAATCTTCCTACATAAATTCAATTCCTATTGGGACTAGGCCTACATTTTAGCTTGAGGGGATAATAAAATCTTCCTACATAAATTCAATTCCTATTGGGACTAGGCCTACATTTTAGCTTGAGGGGATAATAAAATCTTCCTACATAAATTCAATTCCTATTGGGACTAGGCCTACTTTTAGCTTGAGGGGATAGTAAAATCTTCCTACATAAATTCAATTCCTATTGGGACTAGGCCTACTTTTTTAGGCCTACTTTTAGCTTGAGAGGATAATAAAAGTCCGAAAAAAGTCGAAAAAAGAGGATCCACTCTCGACGAGATTATTTATGTCCCGCGACATTCGACTAAGAACACTACATTTTAGCCCTCAAGCCCTTCCTTGTTTAACTTTTATTTATTTTTTTATCATAAAGGTAGAAGTTGGACTTTATTTATCTATTCGTTAAAATAATTCTAGGGCCATTTTTTACATATATATATATGCACTTTAAAAAAGGGGCGTTTTCACCCAGGGTAGATACAGGTCACATGTAGAGGGGTCTGGGTGAATAATGACCACCTAGGCCTAGACTATTGAAAAAAAAGGGGAGAGGGTGCTCTAGGCAATTTTATCAATGTAGGCCTACTAATGTAGCCCAGACTATTGAAAAAAAAGGGGGGGTGCTATAGGCAATTTTATCAATGTAGGCCTACTAACTGTAACCTAGACTATTCAATAAAGGGGGGTGTCAAAAAATCAAGATTGTCTGATTTCCTTGTGTAATATCTAGGGTGTAGAAATCAAAATTACAATTTGGAAAATTCCAAGATGGCTGCCAAAAACTCTGATTTCCTTGTGTAATACATGGATTTTAGGGTTATCTAGGGTGTAGAATCCATATTCTGGATCAAAATTACGGTTTGGGAAAATCCAAACTGGCTGCCAAGATGGCCACCAAAAACTCAAGATTCTCTGATTTGCTTGTTATACATGGATTTTAGGGTTACAGAGGGTGTAGAATCCATATTTTGGGTCAAAATTACAATTTGGAAAATTCCAAGATGGCTGCCAAGATGGCCGCCAAAAACTCAAGATTCTCTGATTTGCTTATGTAATACATGGATTTTAGGGTTATGCAGGGTGTAGAATCCATATTTTGGGTCAAAATTACAATTTGGGAAATTCCAAGATGGCTGCCAAGATGGCTGCCAGAAACTCGAGATTGTCTGATTTGCTTGTGTGATACATGGATTTTAGGGTTATCGAGGGTGTAGAATCCATATTTTGGGTCAAAATTACAATTTTGGAATTCCAAGATGGCCGTCAAAAATTCAAGATCGTCTGATTTGCTTGTGTAATACATGGATTTTAGGGTTTCCTAGGGTGTAGAATCCATATTTTGGGTCAAAATTACAATTTGGGAAATTCCAAGATGGCTGCCAAGATGGCCGCCAAAAACTCAAGATTGTCTGATTTCTTTGTGTAATACACGTAATACATGGATTTTAGGGTTATCTAGGGTGTAGAATCCATATTTTTGAGTCAAAATTACTATTTGGACAATTCCAAGATGGCTGCCAAGATGGCCGCCAAATACTCAAGATTTTCTGATTTCCTTTTGTGATACATGGATTTTAGGGTCATCTAGGGTGTAGAATCCATATTTTGGGTTAAAATTACAATTTGGGAAATTCCAAGATGGCTGCCAAGATGGCCGCCAAAAACTCAAGATTGTCTTATTTCCCTGTGTAATACATGGAATTTAGGGTTTCCTAGGGTGTAGAATCCATATTTTGGGTCAAAATTACAATTTGGGAAATTCCAAGATGGCTGCCAAGATGGCCGCCATAAATTCAAGATCGTCTGATTTGCTTGTGTAATACATGGATTTTCGGGTTTCCTAGGGTGTAGAATCCATATTTTGGGTCAAAATTACAATTTGGGAAATTCCAAGATGGCTGCCAAGATGGCCGCCAAAAATTCAAGATCGTCTGATTTCCTTGTGTAATACATGGATATTAGGGTTATCGAAGGTGTAGAATCCATATTTTAGGTCAAAATTACAATTTGGAAAATTCCAAGATGGCTGCCAAGATGGCCAATAAATACTCAAGATTGCCTGATTTCCTCGTGTATTACATGAATTTAGGGTTATTGAGGGTGTAGAATCCATATTTTGGTTCAAAATTACAGTTTGGAAAATTTGAACACAAGATGTAATGGAAATACAATAATCAGATAACATGTTATACAGACATAGCCCACTCCCTTAGTTAACATTGGTGTTACTCCTAAATAGATATAGTTTTAAACCGCTATTTATTCACAGACAAGAAATGCAGCGCCCCTCCTTCGGCATGATTAGAATGGAAGACGCCAGGCGAGTCACAAACAGAGAAGAGGAGACGGAAATGGCTTAGTATGGAGAAGCCTATCAGCTGCCATCTTTGAGTTACACTATGAGGGATCTGGCAGATGGATGTCTGGTCACACCCTCAAGGCTAACCCGGGATACAAGATTAACTTAACCTTCAGTGTTCTGGTTTCAAGCAAAGGCCTTGTGAAGGAATAGATGGTAGCCATGTACTATTAAAAGAGGTGCTAAATGGCAGGCAGCAATGCAGCTCTGCCGAGTAACTCGCCGGCAGGGGCGTGGCAACCGGGGGGGACTGGGGGGACATGTCCACCCCCAAATTTGACCAACCCCAAAAAAGGTCAAACCAAATGGTCAAGTAAAAAGGGGTCAAAAAGGGTCAAAATACCCCTCAGTCCCCCCTACTTTGAAACTGCTTGCCACGCCCCTGCGCCGGTGCTGCATTGGTGCATCATGCCATCCCTTCGGGAGTGTCTCAAACCCGTAGGGTCGGCATGCCGACCAAGGCCATGATACATTAACCCTTTACAGACGGCATGATACCTTAATGCATTATGCCCTAGCGAGTAACTCACCAGTGCTGCATATATGCATCATGACGATCTTTTGAGGTTGAGACACTCTCGAAGGGTCGGCATGATGCACCAATGCAGCACCAGCAAGCTACTCACCAGGGCTGCATTGGTGCATCATTACGACAAATCTCAATCATCAACCTCAATCCCAATCCTAATCTTTGCATTCTCATTCAAATTTTATTTATTTTCTTAATTTGTGAACAATGTCAAAGATTAAGTGTCATCTATCTCTTTGGTAGGTGGAACGATCATGAGGGTGACAAGAGGGCAGTATATTGTCTAAACCTCCTATCTAATGGGGGGTGGGACGTTGCTCAGAGGTAGAGTGTTTGTCTGGCACGCACAAGATCCTGGGTTCGAGACTCAGCAGCGCCCTGCTGATTGAGCTGCAACCTCCCCCCTGCTGTGGTAGACATACAGCATATCAAAGGCCTGTCTATCTCACACTGTGTCTATGTAGTGTGGGATGTAAAAGAACCATTGCCTCGGTGAAAGTGTAGGGGCGTGCTTTCTACCTTCAGTCATCCATAAATTCAATCACCATCACCACCCTTGAAATGACCTCAGCTGTTAATTATGGCGTAAAGCAACCCAACAACTAACCAACCAACCTATCTAATGTGCCAGAGTGGGAGACAAAGGCATCTTGTCTGTGGGAAGTTTACCAGCACCATATGTGTGTACTGACGTGCGATGGGGAGGAAGGACTGCTCAATATTGACATATACCTCCGTCTGCAGTTCTACAGTCCCTCAAACAACCAGTGGTCAGAGATCATCAACCCAGTGGAACCTGATGAGAACTGGGAACGAGGGCTTGATGACATGTTGGTGTTGCTCAAGGGAAATTCTCTGTTCATTCTCAACATGTGCGTACCGATAACTGATGGAGAAGAGAATTTCAGACTAGTCTCGTGGAAGTTGACACTTCCAGAAGATGGGGGAGAGGTCACAGAAGAAGAAATCGAGAAACTTCCTGTGCAGAAAGAGGGAGCGTTCCTCGATATATTTGGTGCAGTCTTAGCAATTCCAACTCAGAAAGGTTATATTTGTTCCCACTTTGGCAAGTTAAAAAAAAAGCTATGGTCAGCCATGGCAGGCATACATGTATGTCGCTGGGTCAAATGTTTGTATTAAGTATTCAATTCCTAACATGTAGTGAATATGAATAACTACAAATTGTATATTAAACAGAGATAAAACACATGGCAGTAATAAGTAAGTCTGACAGCTGCTATGTTGTGTAATGAAATAAAGTTCATCTGTCATGCAAGTAATGTTATATTTGTGAAAGGTGTTCCTTTAACGATACAGTATGGTACACGTTAGGACTGGAGGGTAACAACTGATAATTGTCAGGATGAAACACCAGGTGGAGCCACCAGTACGGGTTAGATACATGCATCTATTTAGACATCCCCTCCCAGTCCCTCCAATAGAGCCGATCATCGCTGTATTGGGCAAGCAGCATTTAAATGCCTGTGCAGAATGAGTAAATTGCTTGTGAAAGCCTGGATTGCCTAGACGTCACAGCCGGATGTTAAACTACTTACCAATCCGTCAATTAACCATGAGTACTTATTCCAGGGCTCACCAACTCCCTTAGATAATTGTAATTACATAGGGATTGTGTACATAGATTAGTGGCAGCTGTTATGCTGTGTAATGAAATGAAGAGATTTCTCACCAATGGATTTCTACCTCTGTAGAGGGTCCAACCAATGACAGGGTAGAAAGGAAAGTGGTGCCTAGCAACCAGCCCCAATGCATGATGGTATTGAGCCTCACTTTGGGCAAGAGTTGTGGCACATAATGAGCGTGATTTCATCTTAGGCATCTTTCTACCCAGCAGTGCTGAAGTCAGTATTTACTCCAAATAATATACTTATTTCTCATCACCAAAATCCCCTTTTGGAGATTTTTAATGATATTTTTGTCAATTCTAATAGAGAAACATGACAAAATAAGACAAAAAAAGAATATTTGGTAACAAATTTAAGCTTAGAGTGCAGCAAATGGGATGGAGGAAAGCTGCATCTTTACAACTTTCGCAGAACCTTAATCTATCAATTACTAAAATGTGAATCCTTGGTTCCCCGAGAGCCTGCAATACCCTATCTGATTTAGATCTAAGTAATAAATAACACTTAAAAAATGCCCCTGTCATATCTCATGGCTTAGTGATGAAAACAAAAATATTGGAGTGCCCTAAATGAAAGACCGTTCCCTCACATACTGAATGCTGAGTCCAAGTTCTCTCTCACAAAAGAACCCTTGCACATACATGTTGGCCACAACTCACCTGACAGTGTTGGAACTTGCTATGACACTTTCAGAAAGGAAGATCTTGACAAAGGATTGGTTGATGATCACGCTACCTTTATTTAAGCACTGCAATGATGATACATACTTTCAATTAAAATTAGTACATCAGAAAATCATATATTGTGAAAGTCATTTCAATCAGTGACACACTTTGACAATATTGTATTGAAAGGAGAGGGGGTAATCCATTACATGCTATAGACAGTATGGGTTCAGATAGGGTGTGGCATAGTCCCCTAGCCATAGGTTGTTTCAGTGTTTTTCTAATGGGTGCAATTTAATTTAGGCACATCAAAAGTCTCACCATGTGCTAAATGTCACTTTATAGTAAATAAATAAGCAATAATAAAGGAATTAAGAAAGTCTATACCAAAACCTTCTAAGTTCTATCTAAAATTCCTGAATCGTTTTCAAGAAATATCATTTTTTAGCCCTAACCATCGGATGTACTTACTTTAATGTCATTACATTGTACATTAACCTGTAACCAATTACTGCAAAACCTCGCTTAGAAGCCCCGGCCATTACGTGAGTCAGATCGGTGGTGCAGATTATACGATCCGCCCAGGGTCAGGGTGCGGCTCATACACGAGTTGTTGCTACTCTAGTACAGTGTTAAAGTCATGATGACCAAATCACTAGTGCAGCTTATAGGATCCAAAGTTGGAGTGCGGCTAATACGCAAGTTAGGCTCGTACGTGAGGTTTTAAGGTAATATGACACTGGCCCAATATACAATGGATGCATCAGAGACAACATCGACATGGCCTCATCATATGTGACTTTGCCTGCTTGTTAGGACAAACTCAGTCTGGACATTCCGGACCGGACATTCTGTACACATTGAGACAAACTGAAATCAGTGCCTTGACAAAAGGCATACCCCTGTACTCTTAAAGCATGCACCCCATAGTCTCACTGCTTCTTTACTCTACTGGCTCTAGATTGAGACACAATCTCTACCAATAGATAGGGTAGTAGTTGCTGTAAATTGGGGGGCCAGAGTCCCCTTTTCTTTCTTATTCTGTGTTAAACTGATAAGGCAAAAAAAAAAGTTTGCTTCAGGTCACCTGACCGACCCTATGAAAAGAGTGCAGACCTTAGGTTTTTTTAATGTAATATTGAAGAAGTTCTTGCATTTTTACCCTTTTTTTGGTCAATTTCCGGGTATCCAAAAAAGTTGGATGGTACATCATGTTTAAAAAGAAAAATTTAAAAAAGGAAAAATCCATGCACACTTTCCTCCCATGTTACCTGAAACAAACTTTTTTTTGGGTTTTGGCCTAACGCAAGTATAACGCAAGTATAACCGAACCCATTTACTCACCTTATTAGTCTATTGGTAGAGATTGTTACATCATCTAGAGGGACAGAGCCCAGATAGAACAGTGAGACTACAGGGGACTATGCTTTGAGACTATGAGCAGTATGATCTTTAAGACTACGGGCGGTATGCTATTTGTGATATGCTGATTTCAGTTAGTTCCTTCTTACACATTATGTACCTCACATAGTCTTATAACTTCACTGTAAGAAGTTACTGTATTTAAACAGCACAATGTGCTGTACATTTACAGCACTTTTTGCTGTAGTTGGTATTACAGCACTATTTGCTGTATAATTACAGCATTATGTACTGTAAATTGGGTCTCCGGCAATGTTGCTGTACATTAACAGTACATTGTGCTGTAGATTTCCGCCACTAGGTGGTAGCAGTAGACCATTTCTGTATTAATTATTCCACCCAACCCTTTCCCGAGTCAAATAAAACCTCACAAAGTCTCAAGACATTGTAGAATAAGAATGGATGAGAGAGACTGAATGCAGTTATCATAAAGTGTATTGATATTTGCATAATTGTGTTGAATAATACAAAAAAAAACAGCAAAAGTATAGAATAGACACCACATTTGTGGGAAAAGTTAAATGATTAAGTGCCCGGACTGGGGAAAAGCTGGTATCACATACGGTTCAGCTGTATTGAAGCAGGATTAAACCATTACATTGTGTAGTGTGTATTATCCTAGCTGAGATTGAACTATTATGCAGGAAAGTACTCTCCATGCATGCGTATTAATTGATATAAATTGATGAGAACAACAATATGAAACCTACAGTAGAAGTTGCTGTAACTTTACAACACCCAGTTGCTGTACATGTACAGCAAAATCTACTGGAACAAAAGTTGCCAGCAACTTTTGCTGTAGATATACAGTAGAAGTTGCTGTAAATTTACAGTAGAAGTTGCTGTAAATTTACAGTAGAAGTTGCTGTAAATTTACAGCAAGTCAGTTGCTGTACACCTACAGCAAAATCTACTGGAACAAAAGTTGCCAGCAACTTTTGCTGTAGGTGTACAGTACTTACTTCTTACAGTGTTGTCTGGTGACTGGTGAATGTATTTAACAAAGCCAAAAACTTATATATTTTTTTTTTTTTAAGCTCTGAAGGAAAATATACATAATACTACAACCTTGATGTGAATAAAAACATGTACTGAGTAACCTTTCATATAGATATCTAAATATCTTTTCAGTGTTACATGTGTGCCCTCATAATCAGGGATGTAAGTCAGGAGTGGGAAAAAAACAGGAAGTATATCTGTGAGAACCCAAATGGGCAAACTAAGCAATGTTGGCTGGGTAGCCTCCAAGAAGGACTGCAATTTCACACACGAAATAATCAGTTGTGTTAATGTCCTGCAGAAATAGTTATGACTATATGAGTGCAGAATATGTATCATCCTTAATACGCCTATTCTAGATGTAAGGTAATGTGGCAGGAAGGCTGGGGCATGTGCCGGGAGGGGCGTCCAGCTTTCTATAAATCGCCATGACAAAACATGACTAAATTGGGGACACATTGTACATGCTTTTACACACTGTAATATTACAGGTTAAAAAGAAACTGGTATTAAATCTTGTACAATGTATGGGCTTGGTCTACCACATGATCCAACATTAATCCTTCACATTCCATAGCCCTTGTTTATGTACATTATAATGAGTATTTAAATAACTACATTAGGGTTCTGTGTGGTCTACATCATTATTGTTGTCTTGAATAATATGCATGGTACTAGTATATGAAGTTTCATTTGTTGAGGT